>SJYC01136661.1:0-29544 GCA_006408675.1 Madoqua kirkii
TTTGCCATTCCCTTCTCCAGTGGACCACATTCTGTCAGACCTCACCACCATGACCTGCCTATCTTGGGTTGCCCCACATGCATGGCTTGGTTTCATAGAGCTAGATGAGGCTGTGGTCCTAGTGTGATTAGATTGACTAGTTAAATCAGATCAAAAACACTTTGGAGGGAACAAATAGTAAAATAACAGAAGCAGAAAATAGAATAAGTGAGGTAAAAGATAGAATGGTAAAAATAAATAAACTGGAGAGAAAAAAAGAAAAGAAAAGCTGACCAAAATAAATCAGGAAAATATCAGAGACCTCTGGGACAATTTTAAATGCCCCAACATTCGAATCATAGTAGTCCCAGAAGAAGACAAAAATAGAGACCATGAGAAAATACTTGAGGAGATAATAGTTGAAAAATTCCCTAAAATGGGGGTGGAAATAATCACCCAAGTCCAAGAAACCCAGAGAGTCTCAAACAGGATAAACTCAAAGTGAAACACCCCAAGACACATATTAATCAAGTTAGCAAAGATCAAACACAAAGAAAAAATATTAAAAACACCAAGGGAAAAGCAACAAAAAACACACAAGGGGATTACCATAAGGATAACAGCTGATCTTTCAATAGAAACTATTCAGGCCAGGAGAGAATGGCAAGACATACTTAAAGTGTTGAAAGAAATTAACCTACAGTGTAGATTACTGTACAACCAAGTATCTCATTCAAATATGAAGGAGAAATCAAAAGCTTTACAGACAAGCAAAAGCTGAGAGAGTTCAGCCCACCAAACCAGCTCTCCAACAAATGCTAAAGGATTTTCTCTAGACTAGAAACACAAAAAGGGTGTATAAACTTGAACCCAAACAACAAAGTAAATGGCAATGGGATCATACTTATAAACAATTACATTAAACATAAATGAGTTTAATTTTCCAACCAAAAGATAAAGATTGGCTGAATGGATAAAAAACAGGACCCCTATATATGTTGTCTATAAGAGAACCACCTCAAAACAGGGCACACATGCAGACTAAAAGTGAAGGGCTGGAAAAATATATTCCACGCAAATAGAGACCAAAAGAAAGCGGGAGTAGCACTACTCATATCGGATAAAATAAACTTTCAAGCAAAGACTGTGAAAAGAGACAAAGAAGGACACTACATAATGATCAAAAGATCAATCCAAGAAGACTATATAACAAATATAAATATATATGCACCCAACATAGGAGCACCACCATATATAAGACAAATGCTAAAAAGTATGAGGATATTAGCAATAACAGAATAATGGTGGGAGGCTGTAATACTCCACTTACACCTATGGATAGATCAACTAAATTGAAAATTTACAAGAAAACACAAACTTTAAATCATAACATTAGATCAGTTAGATCTAACTAATATCTATAGGACATTTCACCAAAAAACACTGAATTACACCATTTTCTAAAGCACACATGGAACCTTCTCCAGGATAGATCAGATCCTTAACCATAAATCTACCCTTGGTAAATTAAAAAAAAAAAAAATAGAAATCATTCCAAGCATTTTTTCTGACCACAATGCAGTAAGAAATGTATGGGGAAACAGTGGGAAGGATGTCAGATTTTATTTTGGGGGGCTCCAAAATCACTACAGATGGTAGCTGCAGCCATGAAATTAAAAGATAATTACTCCTTGGAAGAAAAGTTATGACCAACCTAGGTAGAATATTGAAAAGCACAAACATTACTTTGCCAACTAAGGTCCATCTAGTCAAGGCTATGGTTTTTCCCATGGTCATGTGTGGATGTGAGAGTTGAACTGTGAAGAAAGCTGAGCACTGAAGAATTGATGCTTTTGAACTGTGGTATTGAAGAAGACTCTTGAGAGTCACTTAAACTGCAAGGAGATACAACCAGTCCATTCTGAAGGAGATCAGCCCTGGAGTTTCTTTAGAAGGAATGATGCTAAAGCAGAAACTTCAGTACTTGGGCCACCTGATGCAAAGAGCTGACTCACTGGAAAATATTCTGATGCTGGGAGGGATTGGGGGCAGGAGAAGAAGGGGACCACAGAGGATGAGATGGCTGGATGGCATCACTGACTCGATGGATGTGAGTTTGAGTGAACTCCGAGTGTTGGTGATGGACAGGGAGGCCTGGCATGATGCAATTAATGGGGTCACAAAAATTTGGACCTGATTGAGTAACTGAACTGAGCTGAGAGGAGAAAAACTATTAAAAGTTCAAACATATGGAGGCTGAACAACATGGTACTGGATAACCAACAAATAATAGGAACATTTTTTCAAAAAATAAAAATATGCATAGAAATGAATGAAAATGAAAACAAAACAATCCAAAACCTGTGGGACACTGTAAAAGCTGTGCTAAGTGTAGTTTCATATCAATACAGACATACTCAAGAAACAAGAAATAAGTCAAATAAATAACCTAACTCTACACCTAAAGCAGGAAATGGCAACACACTCCAGTATTCTTCTCTGTAGAATCCCATGGATGCAGGAGCCTGGTAGGCTGCAGTTCATGGGGTCCCAAAGAGTCAGACTTGACTGAGCTACTTCACTTCACTTTCACTTACACATAAAGCAATTAAGTTCAGTTCAGTTCAATTCAGTCACTCAGTCATGTCTGACTCTTTGTGACCCTAGGAATCACAGCACTCCAGGACTCCCTGTCCATCACCAACTCCTGGATTTCACTGAGATTCAAGTCCATCGAGTCAATGATGTCATCCAGTCATCTCATCCTCTATTATCCCCTTCTCCTCCTGCCCCCAATCCCTCCTATCATCAAATTCTTTTCCAATGAGTCAACTCTTCGCATGATGTGGCCCAAAGTACTGGAGTTTCACTTTTAGCATCATTCCTTCCACAGAAATCCCAGGGCTAATCTCCTTCAGAATGGACTGGTTGGATCTCCTTGAAGTCCAAGGGACTCTCAAGAGTCTTCTCAAACACCACAGTTCAAAAGCATCAGAAACTAAAAACCTCAGGGTTAGTAGAAGGAAAGAAATCTTAAAAATTAGGGCAGGAGTAAATGCAAAAGAAACAAAAGTGACCATATCAAAAATCAATAAATCCAAAAGCTAGTTCTTTGAGAGGATAAATAAAATTGATAAATCATTAGCCAAACTCATCAAGAAACAGAAGGAAAAAAATCAAATCAATAAAATTAGAAATGAAAATGGAGAGATCACAACAGACAACACAGAAATACAAAGGAACATAAGAGATTACTATCAGCAAAGATAAGCCAATAAAATGGACATCTTGGAAAAAATGGAAAATTCTTAGAAAAGTACAACTTCCAAAACTGAACCAGGAAGAAATAGAAAGTCTGAACAGGCCCATCACAAACACAGAAATTGAAACTGTAATCAGAAATTTTCCAGCAAACAAAAGCCCAGGTCCAGAGGGCTTCACAGCTGTGGTCTACCAAAAAGTTAGAGAAGAGCTAACACCTATCTAGGAGAAATATCAATAACTTCAGATATGCAGATGACACGACCCTTATGGCAGAAAGTACAGAGGAACTAAAATGCCTCTTGATGAAAGTGAAAGAGAGTGAAAACATTGACTTAAAGCTCAACATTAAGCAAAAACAAAAACACAAACACACAAGATCATGGCATCTGCTCCAATCACTTCATGGTAAATAGAGGGGAAACAGTGTTAGACTTTATTTTTTGGAGCGAGCTCTAAAATCACTGCAGACGGTGCTTGCAGCCATGAAATTAAAAGACGCTTACTCCTTGAAAGGAAAATCCTGACCTAGCTAGATAGCACATTAAAAAGCAAAGACATTACTTTGCCAACAAAGGTCTGTCTAGTCAAGGCTATGATTTTTCCAGTAGTCATATATAGATGTGAGAGTTGGACTGAGAAGAAAGCTGAGTCCCTTGGACTTCAAGGAGATCCAACCAGTCCATTCTAAAGGAGATCAGTCTTGTGTGTTCTTTGGAAAGAATGATGCTGAAGCTGAAACTCCAACACTTTGGCCACTTCATGCAAAGTGGTGACACATTGGAAAATACTCTGATGCTGGCAGGGCTAGGGGGCAGGAAAAGAAGGGAACAATGGAGAGAGATGGCTGGATGGCATCATCGGCTAGATGCACCTGAGTTTGGGTGAGCTCCAGGAGTTGGTGATGGAAAGGGAGGCCTGGCGTTCTGCAATTGATAGTGCCGCAAAGAGTCTGACATGATTGTGACTAAACTGAACTAAACTGAACTGAACACCTATTCTATTCTAACTCTTTCAGAAAATTGCAGAGGAGGGTAAACTTCCAAATTCATTTTATGAGGCCACCATCACCCTAATATCAATACCTGACGAAGATGTCACACACACACACACACACACACACACACACACACACACATACAGGTCAATATAACTGATGAACATAGATACAATAGTCCTTAACAAAATTCTAGCAATCAGAATTCAACAACACATTAAAAAGATCATAATAAAGAAGGCTTAGTCCCAGGGTTGCAAGGATTATTTAATATCCACAAAACAATCAATGTAATATATCACATTAACAAATTTAAAAATAAAGCCATCTGATTATCTCAGTCTTTGACAAAATTCAAAATCTATTTCTGATAAAAACTCTCCAGAGAGCAGGAATAGAAGGAACATACCTCCACATAATAAAAGCTATATATGACAAACCTACAGCAAACATTATCCTTAATGGTGAAAAACAAAGCATTTCTCCTAAAGTCAGGAACAAGACAAGGGTGCCCTTTTTGCTCACTACCATTCAGTATAGTTTTGGAAATTTTGGCCACAGCAATCAGAGAAGAAACATAAATAAAAGGAATCCAGATTGGAAAAGAAGAAGTAAAGATCTTACTGTTTGCAGAGTACATAATCCTCTACATAGAAATACCATAAAGACTCCACCAGAAAACTACTAGAGCTAATCAAAGAATATAGTAAAGTTTCAGGATATAAAAGTAGCACATAGAAATCCCTTGAATTCCTCTACACTAAAAATGAGAAAACAGAAAGAGAGATTAAGGAGACAATTACATGCACCATTGCAATGAAAAGAATAAAATACTTAGGAATATATCTACCTAACAAAACTAAAGACCTATGTGTAGAAAACTGTAAAACACTGGTGAAAGAAGTCAAAGTGGACACTAAAAGATGGAGAAATATATTGTGTTCATGGATTGGAAGAATAAATATAGTGAAAATGAGTATAATACCCAAAGCAATCTATATATTCAATGCAATCCATATCAAGCTACCAATGGTATTTTAGAATCCCAGGGACGGGGGAGCCTAAGGGTCTGCTGTCTATGGGGTCACACAGGGTTGGACACAACTGAAACTACATAGCAGCAGCGCAGCAACAGCAGCAGCAGCAGCAGCAGAACAAATAATTTCACAATATTTATGGAAATACAAAAATCCTTGAATAGCCAAAGCAATCTTGAGAAAGGAGAATGGAACTGGAGAAATCAACCTGCCTGACTTCAGGCTTTACTACAGAGCCACAGTCATCACAACAGTATGATACTGGCACAAAGACAGAAATATAAATTAATGGAACTAAATAGAAAGCCCAGAGGTAAATCCACACATCTATGGATATCTTATCTTTGATAAAGGAGGCAAGAATATACAATGGAGAAAAGGCAATCTCTTTACAAGTGGTGCTGGGAAAACAGATCAACCACTTGTAAAAGAATGAAACTAGAATACTTTCTAACACCATACACAAAAATAAACTCAAAATGGATTAAAGATCTAAATGTAAGACCAGAAACTATAAAGCTCCTAGAGGAGAACATAGGCAAAACATAAATCACAACAGGATCCTCTATGACCCCACCCCCCAGAATATTGGAAATAAAAGCAAAAATAAACAAATGGGACTTAATTAAAATTAAAATCTTCTGCACAACAAAAGAAACTGTAAGCAAGGTGAAAATACAGCCTTCAGAATGGGAGAAAATAATAGCAAATGAAGCAAGTGACCAAGGATTAATCTTAGAAATATACAAGCAACTCCTGCAGCTCAATTCCAGGAAAATAAATGGCCCAGTTAAAAAACGGGTTGAAGAACTAAGCAGATATTTATCCAAAGAAGACATAGAGGTGGCTAACAAACACATGAAAAGATGCTCAAGATTACTCATTATCAGAGAAATGCAAATTAAAACCACAGTGAGGTACCATTTCATGCCAGTCAGAATGGCTGTGATCCAAAGGTCTACAAGCAATAAGTGCTGGAGAAGGTGTTGAGAAAAGGGAATCTTCTTACACTATGGATGGGAATGCAAACTAGTACAGCCACTATGGAGAACAGTGTGGAGATTCCTTACAAAACTGGAAATAGAATGACCATATGACCCAGCAATCTCACTGCTGGCCAAACACACTGAGGAAACCAGAAATGAAAGAGACACATGTAGCACAACGTTCATCACAGCACTGTTTCTAATAGTCAGGGCATGGAAACAACCTAGATATCCATCAGCAGATGAATGGATAAGAAAGCTGTGGCACATGTATACAATAAAATATTATTCAGCCATAACAAATAGTACATTTGAATCAGTTCTAGTGAGGTGGATGACACTGGAGCCTATTATACAGGAGTGAAGTAAGTCAGAAAGTAAAACACCAATACAGTATACTAACACATATATATGGAATTAAGAAAGATAGTAATGATAATCCTGTATGTGAAACAGCAAAAGAGACACAGATGTATAGAACAGTCTTTTGGACTCTGTGGGAGTTGGCGGGGGTGGGATGATTTGGGAGAATGACGTTGAAACATGTATATTATCATATGTGAAATGAATCTCCAGTTCAGGTTCAATGTATGATACAGGATGCTTGGGGCTGTTGCTTTGGGATGACCCAGGATTATGGTATGGGGAGGAAGGTTGAAGGGATTTCAGGATGGGGAACACATGTACACCCGTTGTGGATTCCTGTTGATATATGGCAAAAGCAAAACAATATTGTAAAATAATTAGCCTCCAATTAAAATAAATAAATTTATATTAAAAATTTAAAAAATGGGTAAATAAAAAAAAATAAAGAAGGAACTTCTTTAGTGGTTCTGTGGTTAAAAGTGCTTCTGCCAATGCAAGGGACATGGGTTTGATCCCTAGTCTGGAAAGATCCCACATGCCTCAGGGCAACAATGCCCCTTGCACAACAACTACTGAGCCAGGTTTAATTGCTAGAAAAGTCCACAGAGCCTAGAGCCCATGTTCCACCACAAGCAAAGCCACCACAGTGAGAGTCCAGTGGGCTGCAACTAGAGAGCAGCCCCCACTCGCAACAACTTAGAGAAAGCCAACTCGTACCAGTGAGGACACAGTGCAACCAAAAATAAAATAAATTTGCAAAATTAAAGAACTGCCATCTTAGCAAGAAGCTGGTGAAGGGGGAAACCAGGGAAGCCTCTTGCTTTCAATGGTTTTTGTCCATTTGGAGCTACACATCCCTTCTGTGGTAGAGTGGATGAGTCCTTTTCTAAAAGCAACTGTGGAATAGATGCCCACCTGTGTGGCACCAGGCACAGTGAATGAGGAGCTACTGGGGAGCAAAGAACCCCTCTCCTCATCTTCTCAGACCTCCTGTCTCCTTGGCAGTGTGCCTAGGCTGAGCAGAGGTGGGACTTTGAATTCCTTCCGGATCATGGAAAAAAATGATTCTCTGTTGGCATGACCCCACTGCTGAACTTGTATGATGATTTTACTTTATTTGGCAATACATGAAACAGTGGGCTCTACTTGCTTTTTGGAGTGAAGACATCAGCATGTCAAATTTGGTACCACAGTTTTCTAAGAAAAGAAAGTGAAATCAGTCGATTCTCTTTGTGAACCCATGGGCTGTGCCTTTAAGTTGGATTACAGCTCAACATTCAGAAAACTAAGATCATGTCATCTTGTCCCATCACTTCATGGCAGATACATGGGGAAACAGGGACAGGCTTTATTTTGGGGTGGGAGGGGGTTCAAAATCACTCCAAAAGATGACTGTAGAGATGAAATTAACATGCTTACTCCTTGGAAGAAAACTTATGACCAACCTAGAGAGAGTATTAAGAGAAGGCAATGGCACCCCGCTCCAGTACTCCTGCGTAGAAAATCCCTTGGAGGGAGGAGCCTGGTAAACGACCCCACATGGTCGCTAAGAGTCAGACACGATTGAGTGATTTCACTTTCACTTTTTGCTTTCATGTATTGGAGAAGGAAATGGCAACCCGTCCAGTGTTCTTGCCTGGAGAATCCGAGGGACAGTGGAGCCTGATGGGCTGCAGTCTATCGAGTAGCACAATGTCGGAGATGACTGAAGCGACTTAGCAGTAGCAGCAGCAGCAGCAGCAGCAGACAGTACATTAAAAAGCAAAGACATTGCCAACAAAGGTCCATCTAGTCAAGGCTATGATTTTTCCAGTGGTCATGTATGGATGTGAGAGTTGGACTACAAAGAAAGTTGGACTATAAAGAAAGTTGAACTATGGTGTTGGAAAAGACTCTTGAGAGTCCCTTGGACTGCAATGAGATCCAACCAGTCCAGCCTAAAGGAAATCAGTCCTGAATTTTCATTAGAAAGACTGTTATTGGAGCTGAGACTTCAATTTTTGGCTGTCTGATGAGAAGAACTAAGTCATTTGAAAAGACCCTGATGCTGGGAAAAATTGAAGATGGGAGGAGAAGGGGACGACACAAGATGAGTTTGTTGGATCGCATCACCAAGTCAATGGATGTGAGTTTGAGTAAACTCTGGGAGTTGGTGATGGACAGGGAAGCCTAGATTGCTTCAGTCCATGGGGTCACAAAGACTTCGATGTGACTGAGCAACTTCAGTGAACTGGACTGTACCCTGCCAGAATCCTCTGTCCCTGGGGTTTTCCAGACAAGAATTCTGGATTGGGCTGTCATTTCCTTCTCCAGGGGTTCTTAATGACCCAGGGCATTGCAGGAAGACTCTTAACTGTCTGAGCCACCAGGGAAGTTTCTCAGTGTCATGTGTTAAATAAACCTTTGTGAGATAGCTAAGGTTTAACCACATTACATTTTTTGCTCCTCACACATGAGAGTTTGTAGAGCAGGAGCTCCCCAACCCCAAACTGAAGACCCTATATGAATCTCCTGTCCCTCTCCTTGGCCGCACAACAGGAAGTGAACCAGAATAGGGGAGGGAATGAGCAACGGATTGTCTGTATTTAGAGTCCCTCCTCACCACTTGCATTACTGCTTGAGATAGCAAATAATGGAAAACATGAAAATATGTTTGAGACAACTTCAAATGTCTGTACGTACTAGATTCAAATCAAGATGGAATATCCTGAGATTGCCAAAAAAAATGGGGGGGGACTGAAAAGCCTGCCTCAATTTCCAACATCCTGGTCTTTGTGAAGCAGGGTTTTCTGCAGTGTGCTGTGTGTGCTCAAAGTGGGTTGCCATACCCTCCTCCAGGGAATATTCCTGACTCTGGGATTTAACTTATGTGTCTCCTGCATTGGCAGGTGGATTCTCTATCACTGAATCACCAATAGCAACATTATGGAGTGTGTGAGTGAGTCACTCAGTCATCTCTGACTCTTTTTGACCCAATGGACTATACAGACAACTCGATTCTCCAGGACAGAATACTGGAGTGGGTAGCCTTTCTATTCTCCAGGGTATCTTCCCAATCCAGGAATCAAACCAGGGCCTCCTCCATTGCATGCAGAGTCTTTACCATGTGAGTTGCCAGGGAAGCCAAGTTATGGCTGGACATAAGCAGAACCCTTCAAGCGTCTATGTCTTCCATCGCTCCTAAAGATGGGACCGTCAAGTTCCAGAGAAACAAGCACATGGCTCCCACTAATTGTACATTATGATGAGTGGTACAGATATGCCCTTATTTATCACAAGGAAATTTTATGTTACACATATTTCCTTTCTGTATCACATGGGATAATTACAGAAATAAAGTGCACCATTTGTGCTTGAATCATCCAGACCATCCTGACACCCACACCCACTCTCACCTCTTAGTACATTGAAAAATTGTAGAGGAGTAGGTTCTGGGAGGTTCTGCAGAATATTCCTGTGGAGGTGGAGCCTGGTGCTGTGACCTCTGGTAGGTTCCCACTCCCACTTCCTCCTGGCTACCTCTGCTCCTTCCTAGAGGAGCTGCTGCCACTTGGCCAGCTCTGATCTGCAAGCTTGTGTTTTGTTGGGACACGTGGGAGAAGAAGGGGGGTCATGGTGGAGACTTACGTATGGATCCTTAATTCCAGTAACAGGTGGAATCTGTTGAAATCATGCTCTTTAGCGAACAGTGTGTTTTCATAGTAAGTCCATCAACACACCAAAGTCCAGCTGAAGGTCACTTCCCTCTATGACTTCCCCTGAGAGGTGGCAGGATGTGCAAAGCCCAATATCAAATCTTCTTTTTTTATTAATTATTTTTTACTGGAGTATAGTTGCTTTACAATGTTGTATTAGTTTCTGCTAAACGGCAAAGTGAATCAGCTACATATACAGATGCAGATGGATATATATGCTGTTTTTTAAATTTTTTTCTTCTCATTTAGATCACCACAGAGCACTGAGTTTCCTATGCTATACAATAGGTTCTTAAGAGTTATATATTTTATGCATAGTATTAATAGTTTGGCTGCCCTTGTGGCTTAGCTGGTAAAGAATCTGCCTGCCATGCAGGAGACCTGAGTTGAGAAGATCTCCTGGAGAAGGGAAAGGCTACCCAGTTCAGTATTCTGCCCTGAGATTCCATGAACTGTCTATGGGATTTGCAAAGAGTTGGCCATGACTGAGTGACTTTGACTTTTCCATCAATAGTGTTTGGGCTTCCCTGGTGGCTCAGATGATTAAAAAAAAAAAATTGCCTGCAACCTTGGAGACACTGGTTCAATCCCTAGGTCAGGAAGATACCCTAGAGAAGGGACTGAGTACCTACTCTAGTACTCTTGCCCTGAGAATCCCATGGAAGGAGGATCCTGGCAGGCTAATATCCATGGGGTCACGATAAGATGCAACTGAGAAACTAATGCTTTCACTATTTTTTGTTCCCACTTTCTTCATCAATAGTATGTATCTGTCAACTGCAATCTCCCAGATCCCCCAAGGAACCCTTTTTCCCTTGGTGTTCATGTGTTGCTCCATGCACAGGAGTGACCTTGCATACACTCACAGGCTGCTCATCAAAAGGTTTCATAATAGGAGAGTGTTCCACCTTCATGTGCTGCTGGCTTTTGTGGCCTGAATTCAGTGAGCTAAAGGGGAAGTTGAAGCTTTCCCTTCTGACTTTCATGATGAGTAATTAGGAAGTCACACTGGGATGATTACAAGGTGAAAGCCAAGCTTGAACTTTCCAGGTTGGAGTCCAGTTTCCTTCAAGTGGTGTAGTGTCTCCTGTGCATGGAGACTTACAGAAGGACTTCCGTGCTCCCAGAGATGGGGAGAGGTGGTCATGGGAAGGTCCTGGGATCAACATATGGTGCTGTTTATACAGTCAAAGCCTTTGGTATAGTCAATAAAGCAGAAATATATATATATACATACATGCATACTGATATATATATATCTATATATGTATACACACACATACATACTGATAAATATATATATACACATACATACATACTGATATATATATATGTGCGTGACACTATTGTGATTATATGGACAATGAAGATCTGTTTTTGCACAGTTCTTGTGTGTATTCTTGCCACTTCCTGTTAATATCTTCTGCTTCTGTTAGGTTCATAATATTTCTGTCTTTCATTGAGCCCATGTTTGAGTAAAGTGTTCTCTGTGTATCTCTAATTTTTTAAAAGAGATCTCTAGTATTTCCCTTTCTACTCTTCCTCTATTTCTTTGGACTGATTTTTTTTCTTTTCTTTTTTCTCTATTTATTTATTGTTCACTTTACAATACTGTATTGAGTTTGGCATACATTGACCTGAATCTGACAAGGGTGTACATGAGTTCCCAATCCTGATTATTGAGGGAGGCTTTCTTCTCTCTCCTTGTTTTTTTTTTTGAAACTCTGCATTCAAATGTGTATAGTATTCCTTTTTCCCTTGCTTTTCACTTCTGTTCTTTTCACAGCTATTTGTAATGCTTGCTCAAATAGCTATTTTGCTTTTTTTTTTTTTTTTTACATTTCTTTTTCTTGGGGATGTTCTTGATCCTCATCTTCTGTACAATGTCCTGAACCTCCATCCATAGTTCATCAGTCTAGTCTTTTAAATATATTTATGACTTCCACTGTATAACTATTAGAGATTTATGTTAAAAAAATACTTTCTGTTTAAAAATCATTCATTGAGGAAAGCATTCATTGAGTAGAAGCAACTACTAGGTTCTGGTTTCTAATATGAAAGTGAAAGTGATAGTCACACAATCATGTCTGACTCTTTGCAGCCTCATGGAGTGCATTGAATACAAGGCTCCCCTGTCCTTCACCATCTCCCAGAGTTTGCTCAAATTCATGTCCATTGAGTCGGTGATGCCATTCAGCCATCTTATCATCTGTCATCCCCTTCTCCTCCTACTTTCAATCTTTCTTAGCATCAGAGTCTTTTTCAATTGAGTCAGTTCTTCGCATCAGGTGGTCAAAGTATTGGAATTTTAGCTTCACCATCAGTCCTTCCAATGCATTTTTAGTACCAATTTCCTTCATGATGAAATGATTGATTCTCCTTGCAGTTCATGGCACTCTCAAGAATCTTCTCCAATACCACAGGTCAAAGTTAATGACAGTGAAGTGAAACCTGTTGCTCAGTTGCACCTTGTAGAGCTAGCAGCTAGCACACTAGACACCACAGAGTATGGCTGTTTTCATTGTCATGGAATATTCTGTTGCATCTCTCCTCTGTAGAGTTTACAGTTTGAGATGCTTGCCTTTTGGTAGTGCTGGGTATTCCCTGCTGTCACACAGGCTTTCTCTAGCAACAGTGAGCAGAGGTTTTTGTTGTCATGGGACACTGGGCTTAGTAGCTGTGTTGCAGATGCTTTGTCTCTTTGAAAGGGAAAAGAAAGTTGCTCAGTCGTGTCTGACTCTTACCGACCCCATGGACTGCAGCCTACCAGGCTCCTCCACCCATGGGATTTTCCAGGCAAGAGTACTGGAGTGGGGTGCCATTGATGTCTCCTTGTCTCTTTGAAGAATGTGTGATCTCCATGGACCAGGGTTAGAACTCGTGTCTCCCACATTAGCAGGGGTATTCTTTTACCACTAAGCCAGGGTGGTCCCTGAACTTTATTTTACTCCCGAACCCAGTGCAGTGTGGACACTAACAGATAGCATCCTGAGTTCCCCCAGCAGTGGAACAGAAAGTGTAGCTTCGTCTAGAGATTCATTCTGTTAATCATATTGAGGATCTCTGAAAGAGAGGAAAATCAGTGCAATGGTTTGAGTGGAGGGTGAAGTGTCTGGCACTGTTTTAAATGAGCTAACATGGTCCTCTTAGTTTTCGGTCTTTGTTCTGGGATGTGGGTGAGTGTTTGCTCAGTTCTCCTGACCGCCATTGACGTTGGGGGGTGGGGGCGGGTAGGGGTTTCACTTTCTTCTTATCTGAGAAAGTGTGGATTTTCTCACAGTCTTTTCCAAGGATCTGAGAGGAGTTTCCACAAGGGGCAGTAATACTTATTGACTGCATCGAGTGGGGGTGTCTTGGAGCATTCACTGTGCTCCCATCCGGTATGTCATTTTTGGGGACTACAGAGGTTTTCTTGAGCCAGCATCTTTTGCTGTATTGGCCATTATAGAAGGCTGGATTCTGGTCATAGTCATGGGGCAGGTATCCATACCACGTAGGAGTTTTCTTCCAAGAAAGGTGGCTAACCATGTATTGAATTCAGTGTCCCCATCCCCAGGGCTGATGTTACAGGTTGGCAGCAGCCTAAGAGTGTGGAATGCCTTTGACATCCACCATGGACTTTAAGCCAGGGTTCATGAATGGATAGCTACTCCATGCCCATCATCAGCTACCAACCAGACAGTGACTGAAACACATTGGATAGATACTCTGGGTTGCCTGGTGTTTCTGCACAGCTCAAAGATACTCAGGGCTTCACTGGTGACTCAGATTGTAAAGAATCTGCTTGCATGCAGGAGATGTGGGTTCAATCCTTTTATCTATGATTCCCCTGGAAAAGGAAGTGTAACCCATTTCAGTATACTTGCCTGGAAAATCACATGGACAGATGAGCCTGGTGAGTTTACACTCCATGGGGTCAGAAGAGTAAGACATGGCTTATCAACTAAAGAGAGAGATATGGTGGCTTGTGCACCGAGGGTTCCCTTGGGACTAGGTGCTGCTAGGGCCTGGCCCTCTGTACAGAGCCATCCAGACTCACCTGAATGGAGCCTGGAGAGGGGCCTGGGCCCAGCACCACTGCATCCTCCACCTCCTCAGGCCCTGCTTCCCAGCAGGAATGGATGCTACCAGGTGGTGATAAGGTCTTGTCGACTGTGTGGTTTGTCCTTATGCAGAGGGAGCAGTTTATCAAGCTTCCTGAACGTGGAAGTCCGCATTGGTTTCACGAGGAGAGGTAGTTGTGCTCAGAAATGAACTGAAAACCTGCTTTTTCAGAATGGATATCACAAGTTGCAGAGGATTTGTTTCTGTTGCTTTGTTTGATTGTTTTTCTAATCAAGTTGGGATAAAGATGTAAATACATGCTGAGCAGGGCTTCACATGTAGCACACCTGTTAAAGAATCCACATACAACATGGGATACCATGGTTCGATCCCTGGGTATGTAAGATCCCCTGGAGAAAGGAAAGGCTACCCACTTTGGAATTCTGGCCTGGGGAATTTTATGGAATATATAGTCCATGGGGTAGCAAAGAGTCAGACATGGCTGAATGACATACTTTCACTTTCACTCATTCCAGTATTCTTGGGCTTCCCTTGTGGTTCAGCTGGTAAAGAATCCACCTGCAATTTGGGAGATTTGGTTCTATCCTTAACTTGGGGAGATTCCCTGGAGAAGAGAAAATTTACCCTCTCCAGTGTTCTGGCCTGGAGAATCCTGTGGACTATATGGTATCACAAAGTGTCAGAAATGACTGAACAACTTTCACTTAACTTCAGGTCACTAGTGTGTGGGGAGGGTTTATACATGTGAGGGAAAAGAATGCAATAAAGAGGGTTATTCCCTGTGTTTCCCTGCTTGGGTTAGATGTTGGAATTTTCCTTCTGAATTTGAGCACTTTGAGGCAGAGGAGAGTCAAATGACCTAATTTGAGGGGCTGGTGGCAAGAATTCCTAGACCTCATCTCCCCACACCTGGAATGTGTCACCTGGATGGGCCCATCTTTGAGTTGGGCTCCCCTGTCTGGAAGGCTTCACTCTAGGACCAGCTGGTTTGTCCATCTGAGTTCTGATACTTGAGCCATTCCTTGGCACAGAGCATTTCTCCAGTGGATGCCTCTTGTCTTGGCAGAATTGAGTGGATGATGGACAGCAACATCAAGGTGAAGACTGTAGTGCACTTGGAGAGCCAGCTTGAGAAGGAAAGCTGCAGTCACTGGCCTGCATCCTGCAGCCACCAACATTACCCCCTGGGCTCCAGTGGGACCAAGTCAAGATGCTCAGCATGCCAGAGCAGTCCTACTTCTGCCCCTCCAGCCACCAGGGTGCAGAAGCTCAGCCCCCTGGCGACCATGGGCCTCTTGCCAAGGATGGCTGGGCCTCCACTCTCATGCTCAGCTACATGGAACACAAAGACAGGTCTGATGATGACCTCAAGTCGGAGGAGCTGGCCTGTAAAAGCCCAGGCAGGGATAAGTCGCTGGCAGACATCCTGGACCTGACATGAGGATGAGAATCACCATTGACCTATGAAGGCCATCTTCCCCAAAGATGAAACTCCAGTTTCATCTGCACCTCCTGGAAGGAGCACAGAAATGGGGTAAGCTGCTGCCCAAGGTGCCCTTGCCCAGGATGGCAGAGAAGTGAGTAGGTCATACCACCCCATCTCCACCCCTGCTCTTCCTTGTGTATGGTTCTAAACTCTTGGGCTTCCAGGGCAAGGGGCCTGAGAGGTATCTCTTTATCCGTTCTCATGCGTACTCTCTGGTGATAGATTCTCCCAAAGTGTTTGGTATTGGGGGGATTTTTTTTTTCTTTTTTTTTTTGACACCCACACTCTGGGGCAGTGATATCAGTTGGGCAAAGATGTAAAAAGATACATTTCTAGGGATGTCCACGGATGCCTTTGTCATAAGGTAGCGGTTCTTCTCTACTGTCTACCCTCAGAACACTTGACAATGTTGGGAGACACTTCTCATTTTCACCTCTGTGAGAGTGGAGGCCAGGGATGGTGCTTGTTGACTTTCATGTGCACAGGACAGCACCCCCCAACAAAGAATGGTCCAATACTAAAGGTCACTAGTGCTGAGGACAAGAAACTTGTTCCAGTGAAGTAAAAGTTGAGGCTATGGAGGATCAATTCAGTTCAGTTCAGTCGCTCATTCGTATCCAACTCTTTGTGACCCCATGAATCACAGCACGCATGCCTCCTTGTCCATCACCAACTCCTGGATTTACTCAGAGTCATGTCCATGGAGTCAGTGATGCCATCCAGCCATTTCATCCTCGGTCATTCCCTCTTCCTCCTGTCCCCAATCCTTTTCAACATTATAGTCTTTTCCAATGAGTCAATTCTTTGCATGAGGTGGCCAAAGTACTGAAGTTTCAACTTTAGCATCATTCCTTCTAAAGAAACCCCAGGGCTGATCTCCTTCAGAATGGACAGATTGGATCTCCTTGCAGTCCAAGGGGTTCTCAAGAGTCTTCTCCAACACCACAGTTCAAAAGCATTAATTCTTCAGCACTCAGTTTTCTTCACAGTCCAAATCTCACATCCATACATGACCACAGGATAAACCATAGCCTTGACTAGACAGACCTTAATCGGCAAAGTAATGTTTCTGCTTTTGAATATGCTATCTAGGTTGGTCATAACTTTTCTTCCAAGGAATAGTTATCTTTTAATTTCATGGCTGCAATCACCATCTGTAGTGATTTTTGAGCCCAACAAAATAAAGTCTGACACTGTTTCCACTGTCTCCCCATCTATTTTCCATGAAGTGATGAGACCGGATGCCATGGTTTTCATTTTCTGAATGTTGAGCTTTAAGCCAACTTTTTCACTCTCCACTTTCACATATGTGCTTACAAAAAAAGGCCTTCTGTTTTTACATATTTAGCTGAGAGTGTGCACTTTCTGTAATTCATTCTGTATAGAAATCTAGGTAGGAAGATTCCCTGGTAGCTCAGATGGTTAAATAATCTACTTGCAACAGGGGAGACATGGATTTAACCCCTGTATTGATAAGATTCCCTGGAGAAGGGAATGGCTACCCACTCCAGTATTCTGGCCTGGAGAACCACAAAGATAGAGAAACCTGGTGAGCTAACAAATTCCATGGGGGCCAGCAAGAGTGGAATGTGACAGACTGACTAAGAATATCACATGTTTTATTTTATAAAGTACCCTCTTTAGCCTCTTGTATTCAGTTACTTGCCAACCAAGATGCATCTGCTTACATCTGTCATACAGGTGCATGTGGTTTTGGTAAACATCACTGATTGACAGTAGGTGAGAGTACGAATGTCATGCAGCAAACAGAGGCTCAGAGGCTGCAAATGTAGCTGCTGATGGAAGGATTCTTTGTGAACTTGGGGCATGTGGCTACATTCCCAATAGCAATAGGTGGCTCTCTATAAACCTCAGTCTCCCCAAGAAAACTACTTTTACCATCCTCCCCCACAGGCAGGGCTTTAGGTACTATCTGGCAGGGGTTTCTAGTTCTGGGTGGATTCCCTGGTGTCTCAGATGGTAAAGGGTCTGCCTGCAATGTAGGAGACCCCAGTCTGATCCTTGGGTCGGGAAGATACCCTAGAGAAGGGGATGGCAACCTACACCAGTATTCTTGCCTGGAAATCCCAGGGACAGAGGAGCCTGGGGGCCTACAGTTTATGAAGTCTCAAACAGTTAGACATGACTGAGGGATTTCACTTTTTAGTTCTGGCCTGAGGACCTGCCCTTTCCACACTTCTTTTTATTTTCTTGGTTTATTTTTTTTTCCATACTCCCTAGCATGTGTGATCTTCTCTTCCCAACTAAGTGTTCAAACTCTTATAAGGCAGTCTTAGCCACTTTGCCAACAGGGAAGCCCGCTCTATTGATTTCTGCTTCTGCATTCTCCTGTCTCTGGCTGGAGTCCTTTCATTGGCCCTGTGGTTTACAGATCCCACACAGGGTTCCAGGTGCATCTGTGGGCACAGTCAGAGCTACCATTTGGTTTCCCAGGAGGAAGGAGACCAGCCTGCTGGAGGCAACATCCTTAGCCACCATATACACCTACTACAGCACATAGGCAAACAAGGTGGAGGTGCTGATAAAGATGAAGGAACTAAAAGAGCAGCTGGAGCCAACAAGAGGACTTGGGGAGTGACTTGGACCATGACCTGTCATTGAAAAAGTTAGGGAGGCCAAAATTCAGATGATAACACGCTAGCTGGATATAGGTGGTGGACCTGAGGGCCACTGCATATGTGCTGTTTGTGTTTGGGCAGGATGCCAACACTGGGGCCTGCATGTGATGCCTTCTGTGGGACAGTCTTCTGTCCTAAAATTAGGCCTCTCCACAGGACCCCCTTGCTCTCTCTCTGTCATGAGATCTAGTGTCAAAAGAACTTGGTGGTCACCAGTCTCTTTCATTTTAAGATCAATGGATAATGTCTATTCTATCCCAATTGAAACCCAAGGGACTTAATTATATGACCTCCAGCAGGGTCCATACCATCTTTGACTACTGATATAAAATTCCTATACTAAGGTAATAAATCCAACAGCAGATTGTAAAGGTTGTGCTAACCAAAAAGCACTGGCTGTTCAACTCCAGAAAGTAACTTGGGGATACTGCAGCAACATGCAAAATAGTCATTCCTTCCCTGAAGATCTGTGTATTCGTAGCACAAAAACAAACTCACAATCTGCTATTGTCAATAACTTTTTTAAAGACAGGCAATTCATTCTTTGACACGTGGCCTCTGGTGGACTTTAATACTGTAAGCCATATTGCGTAGTGCCTGTAAGGCTTTTGAAGTCTAAAATATTTACTCTCTGGCTCTTTACAGAAAACATTTTCAAACATATAATGTAATTGATCAGAAAAATAAAACTGGGTGAAGGCATACAGAGATAAAGGAGTGTGATTGAAGAGAAGGCTCTGATGAGCTCATGATACAGAAAAGCCTGGACTAACATGAAGTCATGTCCAGTTCCATCAGGGACTGTGGGGATGTGGGGGCAACAAGTACAAAGACCCTGAGGTAGGATATATGTAACATATTGGGAAGGCAGCAGACACCACTGATGGAAGCTGTGTGGACAGAAGAAGGGAGGATTGTAGATGTAGATCAGGGATGATGGGGTGGACCAGGAGGAAGAAGGGTGGGAGACGAGGTCAGGGAGCAGTTACTGAAGCCATGCGGCCAAGGAGACTAGGATGGGAGGTTAGGGACCAGTGTCTATAATTGGAAAAAGAGGAGGGGGGGACTGAAGAGGAGAACAGGGAACAATGTTTGGAATGGTATGGACAAGGACCAGTACGGTTGATGCAGAGGGCAGGTACAAGAGGCTGATGCTGGGTGAACAAGGTAGAAGAAAGATTGAACAGGAAGTCAGGGCCTTGTGGCAGGACGTCCATGGAAATTTAAGAGACGAATTGGAGATCAAAGTCTGGGACTCATGGCCAGAGCTGTGTGGAGAAGGATGGGAAAGATTGCACTTGAGGACAGACCCATGGCTGCAGCTGTTTGGACAGGGAGGAATATGATGATCAGAGAGGATGTCAGGAACCAGTGACTGGAGATGTGGATAAAGAAGAACAAGACTGGAGGGACGGTCAAGGTGCTTGAGCTGCAGCTGTGTAGACGAGGGATAACTAGGTATAACTTCATAAGACAAGTGGCTGGACCTTGTGAACAAGGATGAAAAGGTTTAGAGATGAAGTCAGAGACCAGTTAGCTGGAACTATGTGAATAGAGAGCTGGAGGGTTGGAAAGGAAGTCAAGGATCAGTTGCTGGAGTTCTCTGTGCAAGAAGGAAGAGAATTTAGATAACTCTCAGGGACAGGTGGTCCAGAGCCATGTGAACAAGAATGAAGAGGATTGTAGTTCAGGTCAGTGACCACTAGAAGCTAGGTAGACAAACAGAAAGGGTAATGAGAGACAAAGTGAGGGAACAGTTGCTAGAGCTGTGTGGACCAAGAGGAAGATTGGAAGTGTGGCTAGACCAGTGGCTGAAGCTGTGTGGACAAGAAGAAGAAGGGCCAGAGAGGAGTTCAGGGACATGTTTCTGAAGATGTTTCAACAAGCAGGTAAAGGATTTGTGAAAGGGACTAGTGGCTGTTGCTGTGTGAAGGATGAGGTGAATTGGAGATAAAATCAGGACAACTGGCTGGAACTGGGTATACAAGGAGGAGAAAGCCTGGAGATTATGTCAGCAGCAACATGGACAGACCTGTGTGAATAACAATTAGATTTGGTGATTTGGAGATTTTAAGTTAGGGACCAGTGGCTGGAGCTGTTAGACAAAGAGGAGGCAGAATGTAGAGACAGTCAGGGACCAGTACCTGGAGCTGTGCAGACTACAAAGAGGGAAGATTTGACTTGAGGTCAGGCACAAGTAGCTGGAACTTCGTGGACAAGGAGGAGGAAGGTTGGAGAGGCGATCAGGAATCAGTGACTGGATCTGTGTGAATAGGGAAGAGAAGAACTGGAGAGGAGATCAGAACCCTTTAGCTGTTGCTGTGTAGATGTGGAAGGAAGATTGAATATAAAAATCAAAGATAAGTGGCTGGATCTGTGTGAGGAAGAATGAGGGGATTTGTAGATTAAATCAAGGACCCGTGGCAGGGACTGTGGGGAAAAGGATGAGGAAAATTGCAGTTCAAGTCAGTGACCACTAGATGAAACTATGTTGACAGAATGGAAGGCCTTGAGAGACAAGGTTAGGAACCACTTGCTATAGCTACATATACAAGGAAGAGGACGTCTATAGAGAAAGTCAAGGGACAAGTGTCTAGAGTTGTGTTGACAGGCAGAGAGGATAGGAAGAAAAGCAGGGACCAATGGTTAGAGCCCTCAGCACAAGACCAAGAAGAATTGAAGAGGAAGTCAGGGACAAGTGGTTGAAACTTTTAGGACAGAGGAGGAGACCTGGAGATGAACTCAGGTGGCCGTGGCTGGTGCCGTTTAATCAAGAAGGAAGATAGGAGATGAGGTCAGGGACTATGGGTGGGGCTGTGTGGACAAGGAGAAGGGAAATGTAGGCACTGGAGCTGTTTGCACACAGAAGAGGACTGGAAAGGAAACTGATGAATGGAAAGGAAACCAATGGCTAAAGGCTCTCCACCCAAGGATGTATGCCAGGGTCCAGCCCTGGTAGATCCAGGGTGATTCGAAGCAGGGATGCCATTGGCGAGGAAAAATTTATTTTTTTAGAGACATAAGATTAGATTAGGAAGAAATAGTATAGTAGGAAATTTAGGTGGAGAAAAGGATGCTGAGTAAGTTGGTTTACTGGGAAAACCAATAAAACCTCCAGATAAGAGGTTTGCACCATCTATGCTAGGCCACCGCCATCCACTTGAATATTGAAGGGTGCCCCACCTTAGGCTCCCCTTCACGTGGATCTTAGCAGCCAGGGCAAGTAAGTAGACGTCGTGAGCCTCCCTACTCCAGATGGAAATTCAGCCAAAAAAGGGGAGAAAAGAGGGACATGGGAAAGCCCAGCACAGGTGCGAGATTCCAAAAACTTTATTTTTCAAAATCAGCTTATGTACCCCAAGTTGTACATAAAGAAATAATGGGATATGCAGAATTGTGCAGAGGCAGCAGTCCTGACCCTCATTGAGACCAGGCTTTCTTTCAGCATACCCTCCCGTATATAAAAGGTCTCAGACGGTTTACATTATCTTCTGGCCAAGAGGCCTGTTGACATTTTTATGGCTCTCTTTCTGATAATTGTCTATCAAAAGAAAAGAGGGACATGGGAAAGCCCAGCACAGGTGCGAGATTCCAAAAACTTTATTTTTCAAAATCAGCTTATGTACCCCAAGTTGTACATAAAGAAATAATGGGATATGCAGAATTGTGCAGAGGCAGCAGTCCTGACCCTCATTGAGACCAGGCTTTCTTTCAGCATACCCTCCCGTATATAAAAGGTCTCAGACGGTTTACATTATCTTCTGGCCAAGAGGCCTGTTGACATTTTTATGGCTCTCTTTCTGGATAATTGTCTATCAAACAGAAAACTCCTTTTCTCTAGAAGTGTTTTTTCTTTACTCTGCATCACCCTCAAAGTACTAAATAAAGTTATATTCCTGTAGAACAAAGATGCAGTGGGTTATAACAAAGAAGGTACTTAAAGATCTAATGTTGCTAATACCAGGTCTACTACCTGTTTTTCTATATACCAACTATATCTAAAAATAAAGACTATGAAAATTTGGCAGCAAGTACTGGCTCAACAAATAAAACCTTTAATCAGTCCTATTCTAATGATTTTGACTCCTTGGAAGCCCCTACATTTCTAGGATATTGTAAGCTTCCTGTGCCTCCCACAGTTAGGAGGCCTCAAACAATCACATATGCAGCTTTATGAGTCCTGCAGGCAGGCTAGAAAGCCATTAGAGGGGTTTTTGGATTGAAACACTTGTATTATGCCCAGGAGATTTATTATATAAAAGCTCTAAATTAATTTTTCCCCAGAAAAAGTGGTGGGGGGACAGCCCCCTGTTAATGACAGAAGAATAGGTGGAAAGCACCTGGTTTTGGAGAGTGAATGCTCCAGAAATTCCAGGGGGAACCCCTGAAGCATGATCACATCCTTGCGTTTTGTCAAGCTTCCTTCCTCATGACCTTTGCCACGGGTGGGATTCCTCACGCTGGCTCCCAGCAGAAGAGGAGGAGCTCCACCAGGGCCTGGATCTGTGTACACAATAAGGACAAACGGAGATAATGTCAGTGACAGGGAGCCACATCTGTGTGAGCAAGGATGAGTAGGTTCATCAGTTAATAACTCAGAGACCACTGGGTGGCACTGTGTGGATGTGAATGAGAAAGAGAGCAGTTCAGGTCAGGTCAGTTTAGTCGCTCAGTCCTGTACGACTCTGGAATCCTAGGGACTATAGCATGTCAGGTCTCTGTCGATTCCTAGTTCATGGAGTTTATCCAAACTAATCTTGATTGAGTAAGTGAAGCTATCAAAACATCTCATCCTCTGTCATCCCCTTTTCCCCCTGCCTTCAATCTTTTCCAGCACTAGAGTCTTTCCCAGTGAGTCAGCTTTTTGAATCAGGTGACCAAAGTATTGGATTTTCAACTTCAGCATCAGTCCTTCCAATGAATGTTCAGGACTAATTTCCTTTAGGATGGATTGGTTGATCTCCATGCAGTCCAACTGCCCTCAAGAGTCTTCTCCAACACCACAGTTCAAAAGCATCAATTCTTTGGCAGTATAGGTCAGTGACTACTAGATGAAGCTGTGTACACAAAGAGAAAGGGGAATGAGAGACAGAGTTGGGGACCACTTGCTGGAATTGTGTGGACATGGAGGAGCTTGCACTGTGGCCAGATTAGTGGGTGGGGTTTTGCCAACAAAAGAAGGAGGACTGGAAAGCATTTCAGTGATCTGGGGGCTGACGCTGTTTAGACAAGGAGGTGACAGAATGGAAAAGTAGTCAGAGACCAGCACCTGGAGGTGTGATAGTAGGGGAAGATGAAGATTAGAGAGGACGTCATGGACCAGTGTCTGGAGCTGTGAGGAAAAGTAGGAGAGGGACTGGAGAAGGATTGACTTTCAGCTGAAGGTATGTGGACAAGAAGAAGGAGAACTGGAGAGATCAGGCACCAGTGGCTTAGTGTGTGTTAAGGAGGCATAGGAAAGTGAAGAAAAGGTTGAGGACTTGTCTGGGAAGGTATGCAAGGAAGAGGATGGAGACAAGAGAGGTCAGGGACTTCTGAATGTATCTTTGTGGACAAGGAGAAAGAGGACTTTACATGAGTTCAGAGTCTGTTAACTGGAGTGGTGTGGACGCAGAGCAGGATTGTAGAGGAAGTCAAGGAACGGTGGCTGGAGATCTCTGTTCAGGTAGGAGGGCCACTGGTGATAAAATCAGTGACTAGTGGCTGTAACTACGTGGATGAGGATGAGGAGGACTTCAATTCAGGTCAGTAACCACTAGAAGGAACTACTTGGAAAAAACAACATGTAATGGGAGACAAGGTCAGAGATAATGCATGAAGTTACATCTACAAGGCGGTGGGTTTGTGAGGTCACCAGGAATGTATGAGTGCAGTTTTCTGGAACACCTGAAGGTCGAGAACCATTGGCTGGAGCTGTGTGGACAGGGTTTAATAAGATGGGAAGGAAGGCCAGGACCAGTGGCTTGAGTTATTGGAGATAAAGTAAGAACAGATTGAAGAGTCAGAAAATTTTCTCCAGAGGTATGTGAACTAGGTGGATGGAAAAGCTAAGAGAAGTTCAACAACTTTTGCCTAGCTGTCTTTGGAGAAGAGGATGGTAGATGAGGTCAGAAACCAGTGACTTGGAGCTATGTGGAGAGGCTCAGAGAGTTGGCTGTGAAACATGGTTGAGGTTCTGTGTTCAAGGAGGAAATGATTCATAGTCAAGGCAAGGACTGCTGGCTGGACCTCTGTGCACAAGGATGAGGGCAGCTGCACTTTGGGTCAGTGACTACCAGATAGAGATGTGTAGAAAAGAGAGAGGCTCACTAGAGACAAGGAAAGGGACTCCTGATGGGAGCTTTGTGTTCAAGCAAGAGATTGATTTGAGAGGTGACCAAGGACCTACAGATGCAGCTGTGCAAACACAAGGAGGAGTCCTGGAGCAGCTTGGGTACCAGTGGCTGAAGCTGTGTGGACAAGGAGGAGGAAGATTGGAGAGAAGACCAGGCACTGAAATTGAATCTGTGTAAAAGAGGGGGATGAAAAAATGAAAGTTAGTTGCACAGTTATGTCTGACTCTTTTGACCCCATGGACTACAGCCAGGAGGGCTCCTTTATCACCTGACTTGCTGCAGTCCATGAGATCACAAAGAGTCATGCACAATTGAGTGACTGAACTGAACTGAGACAAAGGAATGGTGTTGATAGACAACTTTAGGGATCAGTTGCTTGGGCTGCTGGACAAGGGGCAGGAGGATTGGAAGGATGCCAGGGACCAGTGGTTAGAGAGATATGTGGGAAATGAAATGTTGAGAAGTTAGTAACTTCTGGCTGGAGTTGTATAGAAAAATAAAGAGGAGGATTGATTGAAGTGAGAATCCGAGATCAGTGGCTGGAGCTATGTGGACAAGAAGCCCACATATTAGAGAGAAGGTCAGGGACCTTGGCTGGAGCAGTGTGGAAAAGTGAGAAGTGGGCTGTAGAGGAGATCAGGGATCAGTGGATAAAGCTGTGAGGAAAAGGAGCAGGAGAATTGTACAGAGGGCACAGACTACTGGCTTGAGAGACATAGACATGTTGTGGGATAGTGTAGAGAGAAAAACATCAAGTTCTCACAGGAATATGTGCAAAAGTAGGTTGGAAAATTTGAGAGAAGGTCAGAAAATCTGTGTCTGGATGTCTATAGAGCAGGATGAGGAGAACTGCAGAAGAGGTCAGAGACCAGTGGCCAAAGCTTTGGGCACTCAGAGCAGAATGTCCAAAAACAGTGGCTGGAGCTCTAAGTACAAGAAAGGAGAAGGTTGTTGATAAAGTCAGGTACTGGTGATGGGAACTGTGTGCCCAAGAGTGAGGTCACAATGTAAGAGAGTGAAAAAGTTGGCTTCAAACTCAACATTCCAAAAAGTAAGATCATGACATATAGTCCCATCACTTTATGGCAAATACATGGGAAAACAATGGAAACAGTGAGCTATTTTTATTTTTAGGGGGCTCTAGAATCATTGCAGGTGGAGAATAAAGCCATAAAATTAAAAGATTATTGCTCTATGAAAGAAAAATCTATGACTAACCTAGATGGTATGTTAAAAGCAGAGACATTACATTGCCAACAGAAGTCCATTTAGTCAAAGATATGGTTTTGCCAGTAGTCATATGTAGATGTGAGGGTTGGAATATAAAGAAAGCTGAGTGCCAAAGAATTGATGCTTTTGAATGACGGAGTTAGAGAAGACTCTCTAGAGTAATATGGACTGCAAGGCGATTCAACCAGCTCATCCTAAAGGAGATCAGTCTGAATATGATGCTGAAGTAGAAACTCTGATACTTTAGCCACATGATGGGAAGAGCCAACTCATTGGAAAATACGCTGATGCTGGGAAAGACTGAAGGCAGAAGGAGAAGGGAATGACAGAGATTAAACAGTTGGGTGGCATCACTGATACGATGGACATGAGTTTGCTCTCCAGGAGTTGGTGCTGGATAGGGAAGCCTGGTGTGCTGCAGCTCATGGGGTCACAAAGAGTTTTACATAACTGAGCAATTGAACTGAAGGATGAGGACATTGTAGTCTAGGCCAGCAACCTCTAGATATAATTGTGTAGAAAAGAGGGAGACTGATGAGAAAAGTGTTCAGGGATCAGTTCCTGGCCTTGTGTGTGGACAAAGAGAAGGGGATGGGGGGTTGTGAGTGCCTAGGGACATGTGCATGCAGCTGTGTGAACATGAAAAGGAAGGAGGGGGTTTCAGGTACCAATTTTCAAGCTGTGCTGACTTGGAAGGAGAGGACTGGAGATGAGTTCAGTGATCTGTTGCTGAAGCTATGTGCACAAGGAGGAGGACATTTGGAGAAGAGATCAGGGACCAGTGGATAGAGCTTTAGGACCTCAAGACAGGAGGATTGGAAAGCAAACCCAAGGACCAGTGGCTAGAGCCCTCTGTACCAGAAGGAATACAGATAATGTTCCAAGGTGTGGAGTGGTGTGTTCAAGTAGAAGAAAGGCTGGAGATAATATCAGGGACAGGCAGTCAGATCTGTGTGAATGGTGGGGAGGTTTGTAGATGAAGTCAGGGACTGTGTGGTCAAAAATAAGGAGGATAGCAGATTGGTGAAGGATCGTGGCTGGAGCTATTAAGACAAGGGGCAGAGGACTGGAAGATAAATTACTGACCCTTGAAAAAAAACTCTCCAAGGAGGAGGAGGCTTACAGATAAAGTCAGCACTGAAGGCTGGAACAGTGAGTACAAGTAGGAGGAGGTCTTGAGGTAAAGTCAGGGACAGGCAGCCTGACCTATGTGAATAGGATGAGAAGTCAGGCCCCAGCACCTGGGACTGTGTGGGCAATGATGAGGAGCATTATAGTTGAGGTTAAAGATCACTAATTTAGCTGTGTAGACAAAGACTTTTGAGGGGCTTCTCAGGTGACTCAGTGGTAAAAAATATTACTGGGATCCAGCCCCAATGGTTCCAGGGTGATTTGAAGGTGGGGATGGAGTCAGTGCCCTTGAAAAAATACATATTTAATTATAGATATATAGAGAGACTAGAAACGGATAGCATAGTAGGAAAATTAGTGGAGAAAAAGATGCTGAATAACTTGGTTTACATGGAATAGCATCCATGCTCCAGATGGGAATTCAGCCAGAAAACCGGGAGCAAGAAAGAAACAACATGGGGAAGTGAGTTTTTCTAGGAACTGATCCCATTTCTTTATTTTTCAGGTTTTTTAAATATACCTTTTGTTACACATTGGGATGGATACAGAGTCATGTGGGGGCCATCAGTCATGACCTTTATCAAAATCAGGTGCTTTACATTTAAAAAAATTTTCTTTGGAGTTTTACATCATCTGGCCATGAGGCCTGCTGATATTTATGACCCTTTCTTCCTGATGAACAAAAAACTTATTTTTTCCAGTGTGTTTTTTCTTAAATCAGGCACCACCTCCAAATAAAGTTGCATACCTGTGGGGTGAGGGTATAGTGAGTTACAATCAAGAAAGGAATTTATTTAACCCAAGGTTAACATGATTAATCTTAAAGGTTAATGTTTATTTCTCTTATATGCTAGTTATATTTATTATAAAGGCAGGGAATATGGAGATTTAGCAGCAAAACATCAGCCCAACAAATGAAAATCCTTTCACCAATGTTCCCCTTAAGATTTGTTTAGTCTTAAGATAGTGATAAAGTTTCATTTTTACATAGCAAGGACACAGTGATTTATAACAAAATACAGTGGTCTATAACAAATGAGAAAAGTCATTAACTTCAAAAGTCTAATATTGCTAAAATAAAAAACTACTGTATTTTTTTTCTATATTCCAAATACATTGATTAATATACTCCCAGGTGCCTAAGGATATGGAGACCTGGTGGCAATCATTGACTCAATAATGAGAAAAGCCCTATGTTAATTAAGACTCTCAAAGTACTCCAAAACTCTCTGGGCTGTTTATGGTTCAGAGGTTGTCACACAAGCTAGTCTGTCAGCAGAGAGGTTTGACCTGAGACACCCTTTCCCCACCCAGGGCAAGGAATTAGCAGTAATTATTGACATGACAACTGAAAAACCCTTCACCAATATAATTCCTAACCAGCCCACTATACTAATAATTTCTAACTTCCTGAAAGAATTTGCCTTTAGTAAGTCTAAAACATCTCATGCCTCTCATGGTTGGGAGGCTGTAAACCATCACATGTGGCCAGACAAACCTATAAAGGCAGGCTAGATAATCTTCAGATTTGTAAGTTGAAATACTCTTGTCACACCCAGGAATTTTTATTAACTTGGAACCGCAAGTTAACTCCTTCTCCAAGAAAAATGGTTATGGGGGAGAGCTCTCCGTAAAGTCAGAGGTGTAGGTGAGAGCAAAAAAACCAGACTCTGGTTTTGAGGTAGATGCTCAGGAGCAGGGGGCATTCCGTGAGGCTTGATCATGCCTTTGCATATGCCAAGCCTCCTTTCTCATGACCTTTGCCATGGGCAGAGTTCCTCATGCTGGCCCCCAGCAGAATATGCCTGCCAATGCAGGAGGTCCAGGTACAAGTCCCAGTCTGGAATATCCCCTTGAATAGGAAGTGGCAACCCAAGCCACTTGCCTGGCAAACCCAATGAACAGAGGACCCTGGTAGGCTACAACCAATCGTTCAATGGCAATTAATTGGATGTGACTGTGCATGCACACAGGCACATAAGTAGTAAGGAATGAGGCTGGAAGATGAGTCCAGGGACCTGTGGCTGGAGCTGTGTGGACACAGAGGAGGATTATTGGGGTGGAATTCAGGGATCAGGGGTTGGATCTGTGTGGAGATGAATGGGACAAGTTTGCAGAGGAGGTCAGTGACTACCAGATACAGCCACATAAACAAAGGGTTAGGGGGCTGGGAGGTGAAATCAGGGAATTGAGGCCAGGGAGCAATGTAGACAAGATGAGGAGAGACACTGGCAGAGAAGGTCAGGGACCAGTGGCTGAGATCTGTGGACAAGGAGAAAGGAGGGTTGAAGACCCATCAGGGACCTGCGATTGGCACTTGTGGGGGGGGGGGGGGGG
>SJYC01136666.1:0-20836 GCA_006408675.1 Madoqua kirkii
CGTCCATTGAGTAAGTGATACTTTCTAACCATCTCATCCTCTATAGCCCCCTTCTCCTCCTGCCTTCAACCTTTTCCAGCATCAGGGTCTTTTCTAATAAGCCAGTTCTTCACATCAGGTGGCCAAAGTATTAGAGCTTCAGCTCCAGCATCAGTTCTTCCAATGAATATTCAGGGTTGATTTCCTTTAGGATGGACTGGTTTCACCTCCCTGCTGTCCAAGGAACTCTCAAGCATCTTCTCCAGCACCACAACTTAAAAACATCAGTTCTTTGGCACTTAGCCTCCTTTATGGTCCAGTTCTCTCATCCATACATGACTACTGGAAAAACCATAGTTTTGACTAGATGGACCTTTGTCGGCAAAGTGGTGTCTCTGCTTTTTAATATGCTGTCTAGGTTTGTCACAGCTTTCCTTTCAAGGAGCAAGCTTCTTTTAATTTCATGGCTCCTGTCACCATATGCAGTGACTTTGGAGCCTCAAATGCTGAGACAAAGGAAAGAAGGGCATAGGTGAGAGAGGGCAGAGAGCCTTAGCCAAGAGAGGCAAGTCTGACACGCGAGGGATGATGGTGAAGGGGAGGATTTGGAGGAAGGAGCCACAGAGCACGTCTCCAAGAGTGATTTTCATACAGCGCCGTGCTGGGGCTGTGGGCGGTCCATGAGGGGCACAAAGGGTTGGGAGGTTAACACCCACCGTGAAAGAAGGGAGTGTCTCACATTCTTAATATTCTGCCAAAATAATCTCATCTTCATAGAGTGTATCATCAGCCCCCAAATCAAATGCAGAGATGTTCTTTATATCTATAAAGGGATGGGTTGGAAATTATGGTTTCAACTTCCAGGAGAAACTGACAAAAATAGTAGGTGATGGTGAGAGGCTGTAATGGACGTGCAGGCAGGGCGTTCTGAGGGCTCAGGGCTGCTCATTTTGCACAACTTAACAAATTCCAGGAACCACATTTTGTCCATTTCCTGACCCAGAATTTGAATTCCATTTAAAATGGAATGATTTGAAGGTTAGTTCTTCAATAAATTTAAGAGAACACAAACTAAGTATAAGAAAAATGGCTTTGCCCGCCAAACATCTGCTGTTGAAATTCAGATCCAGACTGCTGAGCCTGAGTCAAGCCCGCTTGGATTACTTTAATCCTGATAAATGCCTGTTGAAACGCCAAGGCCTTCTTATACCCAGTTTAAGTGCATCTTTCAAGATACTGAAATCTAAAGGCCACAGCTCTTTGCATACAGTAGCTCATATTCCAGCTTCCAGAAAGAGAAAATTCAATCCAGGAAAGACCCTCCATTTGGGGTAACGCCCTGGGCTCGGAGTTTCACTTCATCTTCTTTCAGACGAGTCATTTAGAAGACCTCAATCCATCTTTGGTATCCAGATGTGCTGATTATTTAAAAATTGCACATGTGTTTCAACAGGAAACAGCTTAAATATGTGGTTGTATTTTGGAAGAAAATAAAGCATTTTAAAAACCTCATCCCCAAATTTATGTCTTCAGTATAGGAACAACAGGCAAAGCATTTAGTGGAAGAAAAATGAAACTAGATTTTCTCCATCATCCATCATTTTCTTCTCCTCTTCAAGAGGAGACTCTCCCAGAAGCACACGAGGCATTGCTGAGGCACCACCTCTGGAGCCCCCAGGCGCCTCCCGTCACTCAACGATCCACACAGCAAGTGCAAGATCTTTTTCACGTAGAAAGCCAACAGATTCAAAGAACAATACAAGGACATTACACTTGAAAGAAAACAGGAATGCTTTATCTTGTTTAGTCTTTTTTATTTCATAAATACAAAAACTGAAGCCTAGAGAAGTGAAGCAATTTGACCAAAAATCAAGCCAGCTGGTGACAATGAGAAATGGAAGTATCAAGAGAGGAGTTTAACGAGAGCTTCGATTTGTCTAATTGTGAGTTTGGAATGTGTTAGAGACTACAATTCGGAGAAGGCAATGGCACCCCACTCCAGTACTCTTGCCTGGAAAATCCCATGGACAGAGGAGCCTGGTGGGCTGCAGTCCTTGAGCTCGCTAAGTGTTGGACACGACTGAGCGACTTTACTTTCACTTTTCACTTTCATGCATTGGAAAAGGAAATGGCAACCCTCTCCAATGTTTTTGCCTGGAGAATCCCAGGGACGGGGGAGCCTGGGGGGCTGCCGTCTATGGGGTTGCATGGAGTCGGACACGACTGAAGTGATTTAGCAGCAGCAGCAGCAGAGATTACAATTGGAGTTATGTGGTGCAGGAGTAAAAACTAGGTGGTAAATCAATCAAGAAGCATAAGTATATAAAAATTTTAGAAACTTTATTGAAGTATAGTCAATTTATAATCTTGTATTAATTTCTGCTGTACAACAAAGTGACTCCGTTATGATATTCTTTCCATAATGGGGTTGCATGGAGTCGGACACGACTGAAGTATTTAGCAGCAGCAGCAGCAGAGATTACAATTGGAGTTATGTGGTGCAGGAGTAAAAACTAGGTGGTAAATCAATCAAGAAGCATAAGTATATAAAAATTTTAGAAACTTTATTGAAGTATAGTCAATTTATAATCTTGTATTAATTTCTGCTGTACAACAAAGTGACTCCGTTATGATATTCTTTCCATTATGGTTTATCTCAGGATACCGGCCACAGTCCCCCGCGCTCTGCAGTAGGGCCTGACTGTCCCTTCTAAATGGACTAGTTCTCATCTGCTAACCCCGAGCTCCCGATGCTTCCGTCCCCACCCTTTTCCCCGTGGTAACCACGCGTCTGTTCACCGTGTCTGCGTCTGTTTCTGTAGATACGTTTCTCTGTCAGAGTTTAGATGCCACATGTCAGGCGGCGCTCGCCTCTCCCTTTCTGACACCCTCGCTTAGTGTGATACTCGGTCCCATCCACGCTGCTGCAAACGGCGCGCTCTCACTTTTCGGGGGCTGTGTAAGGCTCCACTGCGCGCCTGCGCCACCTCCCCTTTACCCGCGCCTCTGCTGATGGACGTTTAGGCGCTTTCCGTGCCTCGGCTGGTGTGAACAGTAACGCTATGAACACAGGGGTGTGTGCAGCCTTACATGGATGCAGCTAGAGTTTATCATACTAAGTGAAGTGAGGCAGAAAGAGAAAGACAAATACCATATGGAATCTATATATGGAATCTAAAATATGGTACAAGTGAACCTATCTACAAAACAGAAACAGATTCACAGACATCGAGATCAGACTTTGCGGTTGCCAAGGGGAGGCGGAGGGAGAGGAATGAGCTGGGAGTTTGGGGTTAACATATGCAAATGATTATATTTAGAATGAATAAGCAAAGTCCTACTGTGTAGCACAAGGAACTATATTCAATATCCTGAGATAAACCGTAATGGGAAAGAATATTAAAAAAGAATGCATGCCTGTGTATAATTGAGTCATTTTGCTGTAGAGCAGAGATTGGCACAATGTTATAAATCAACATATTTCCATTTAAGAAAAAGCTATAATGAGGTACACCTCACAGCAATCAGAATGACTATCTTTAAGACGTATCATTATTGTTTAACAAATGCTGGAGCAGGTGTGGAGAAAGGGCACCTTCTTACCCTGTAGGTGGGAATATAAATTGGTGTAGCCACTATGGAGGGTCCTCAGAAAGCTAAAAATAGAGTTGCTATATGATCTAGCCATCCCACTCCTTGGCATATATCCAGACAACACTGTAATTTGAATAGAAATTGGTTCTATTAAGATCAACACTAAACAGAACAGATAAAGACCTGACGGCTCTTGGGAAAAATTAACTGTAGACCATCACAGCTGTAATTAGACGGTCTACAGCTGTACTGTAGATGAGGCCACTTGAATGTACCAGAAGCAAATGCAGGCTGATAAGCCAACAGGAGGACTCGGCATTTTTCCTGCCTGGCGTTTTCTGGGCTTGTGGGGTCTGTGGTTTAGTGTCGAACATTAATCTGGGGACACGCAGACATGATCATTTCAAGTCTCTCTCCTTCCCCTTCTCGCCTTCTCCTTCTGGTGTTCCCATTACCCTGAGCCATGTCTGGTCTGCCTTCTGTCTTCGTCCTCTTTGCTTTTCAAGGCTGGAGGTTTCTACGCAGTATCTTCCAGCTTGGCCATGCAGTCAGCTGACCAGTCCATGAGAGATGCTCTCCGTCCCTTTCACATTTTTCTTTTATCTCCAGTATACTTTTTTGGCTCTTGCTTGAGATTTATGTCTCTTCTTACATGGCTCATCTGTTCTTGCACACCATCCACTGTACCTGTTATAGCCTGTGGCATACTCATCATAGTGTTTTGAATTCCAGGTCTACTAGTTCCAACACGACCCGGTCCTTGTCTGGTTATGATGCCTGTTCTTCAGATTGTGATTTCCATCTCTTAGTTGTCTTCTAATGTTTGTTTGATAGCCGGACATGATGTGACCGGGTACGAGGAGCTGCTGAAAGATGGCCTTGGGGATGTGCTGGGGTGGGGGGAGAGGGAAGCACCCTTTAGTCCTGAGAGCAGGCCTCAGTTTAGACGAACACGAATGCCTGGACTGGGCCTTCACTGGGCACCTCAGACCATCTCAGGACGGCTACAGGGGCCCGAAGGTGGGCATCTCCCTTTGCCTGGCTCGGTTACGTCCAGATGAAACTACAGCTGGGCAGGCACCGGGCAGCCCATCTCTCCCGAGGGCAGCCTCAGGCAGAGGAGCAGGGCACGGGCCAGCCACCCACGCCTGGCCACTGCAGCGCTCGGTGGGGGCGGGGAAGGGGAGGCAAATGTTCCACTGCAGCTTGAAACCTGGCAGCATCTTTATGAACTTATAAAATCACATGTAATTAGAAATGGCTTCTTGTTCTTGACACACTGAGTTGATGCAAAATTCTGTGTTTGGTTGCAGATGTAGAGGCAGTGCTCATTCTCTCTCAGAGCGCCATGCCTGGGAGCAGCGGCCACGCACTGGGACTGCGGTCTGGTCTTCCGGGTGGACCCCCACACTTACGCTCTTAGGATGAATTATTAAAGTTTTGACTGCTGTGTTGGTTTTGACTATTTAAATTAACATCTTTGATTATTGCGGATTTTTGGGGGGGGGTCTAGGCTCAGGAGGTTGTCTACACTCAGGAAGTTGTCTAGGCTCAGGAGGGGTTCTAGATTCATGAGGTTGTCTAGACACAGGAGGGGGGTCCAGGCTCAGGAGAGGGTCTAGACTCAGGAAGGGGTCCGGGTTTCAGAGGACGGGTGTAGCCTCAGTGTCTGTTTTAATGGCTGGGGCAGAAAGGGGATCTCACTTCTCCTCTGACTTCTAACCTCCAAGGTTCCTTTGTCTTGGGCTGTTTTACTTCAGATTTATGTTCTGAATTATGGACCACCAGCAATTTTTCCTTGATTCTTCCTGCTCACCTTTAAAGTTAAATTTAGAAATGTTCAGACTGGGCTTTACGTGTAAAACAGAACTGATGGGAAAGCAAGTGTGAGGACGGCCCTGGGCCGTTACTGCTGGGAAGACACAGGAGATCATGGGTCAGATACTCCTCTTGTTTAAAAACAAAAGCAAACTTTTTTCTTGCATTTAGTACTTTTCTGGCTGATCTGACTACCTTCAATCAGTTCAGTTCAGTCGCTCAGTTGTGTCCAACTCTTTGCGACTCCATGGACTGCTGCACGCCAGGCCTCCTTGTCCACCACCAACTCCTGGAGCTTATTTAAACTCATGCCCATCGAGTCGGTGATACCACTCAACCATCTTATCCTCTGTTGCCCCCTTCTCCTCCCACCTGCAAACTTTCCCAGCATCAGGGTCTTTTGCAATGAGTCAGTTTTCCACTTTAGGTGGCCAAAGGATTGGAGCTTCAGCTTCAACATCAGTCCTTCCAATGAATATGCAGGACCGATTTCCTTTAGGACTGACTGGTTGGAACTCCTTGCAGTCCATGGGACTCTCAAGAGTCTTCTCCAACACCACATCAATTCTTTGGTGCTCAGCTTTCTTTACAGTCCAGCTCTCACATCCATATGTGAGTACTGGAAAAGCCATAGCTTTGACTAGATGGACCTTTATTGGCAAAGTAATGTCTCTGCTTTTTACTATGCTGTCTAGGTTGGTCATAACTTTTCTTCTAAGGAGCAAGTGTCTTTTAATTTCATGGCTGAAGTCACCATCTGCAATGATTTTGGAGCCCAAAAAAATAAAGTCTGACATCGTTTCCATTGTTTTCTCATCTATTCGCCATGAAGTGATGGGACCAGTTGCCATGATCTTAGTTTTCTAAATCTTGAGTTTGAAGACAACTTTTTTCACTCTCCTCTTTCACTTTCACCAAGAGGCTCTTTAGTTCTTCTTTGCTTTCTGCCACAAGTGTGGTGTCATCTAACTACCTCAGAAACAGGAAATTCTTGTTCCTCCAGAATTTCTTTGGTCATTTACCCCCACAGTGTCCCCTTGCAAAGGACCTTGGCCTGGCTGCCTTTGGACGGGGTGGGGCAGGGAGATGAGGGATGAGGGATGGGGAATGGGGGATGGGGGTGGGGTGGGTGAGAAGGTCTCCTCTAAGATCCCTCTGGGGCGCTGATGCAGAGAGCCTGCCTAGTGTGGGGTGCAGACCCTCAGCTCCCTGTGCTGTTTCTCCAGCATCATTGGATCCTCAGACTCAGAGATGCCTGTCCATCTGCCCACCCACTGCGTGTGCTGTCTGATGACCACCCACCTGCTCTTGAGCCTGATGCTCTTGGGGTTCCTGTGGGAAGAACTGGTCCTCTTATGGAAACCTGCTGGGAGGCAGCATGCACATGGTGGCCATCTGTCCACTCCCACCCTCTTGTGGCCTGAGAATGACCTGAGGACAAAGCTCATAGCACCATATGGGGGCCCTCAGCCTCCAGCAGTTTCTGGCCCATCACAGGTTCTGATAAATCTTTGCAGAAGGGGGTTAGGTTGAGGGGCTCATCAAAGTCCTACTGGAGAAGTACAGGGAGGGGCTTAAGGCAGGAAACAGCCTGTGGTGGTGGGGATGGGGGCGGCAAGGACCTCAGCAGTGGGCCTCCACACTGGTTCCTGCAGAGGGTCTTCTCAGTCCCGTCAAGTCAGTGAACTCACGTCCATCAAGGTTATCTCTTTGGCTTAAAGGTGACCAACTAAGGGCTCTCATCAAGTCTGGAATGATACTCTTAGACTTGGTTATATAAGAGAAGGAATGCAGTCTCAGTTTTGGTGGCTAGATGCATTTATGGTGATATTTCATGATTACGTAGTTATAGAAAGCAGCTGGATAAACATATCCTAGTATAAACCACAGAGAGCAGATGAGCTGAAATGGGTAATTCACTTAATTCAGTACAGGAAATGGTATCTTGGCATTCAACTTATATATTCCAAATATTCACTTCTCCACGCACATAAAAATGTGAAGCCTAATAAAACACAGATTATAAAAATAAAATCTTTCATACTAGTTTTATTATAAAATAGTACTTCTAAGCCTTTCCATTATCTTGAAAATTATTTTTTTTCTTAACGTAGCATAAGAGGATAAAGTCTTGAAAAAAGTTAAAGTTTAGAAAACTAACTGATTGCTGGTACAGACACTGGGCTTATCTGCATGTTTCCGAGGCAGTTAGCTTTGCATTCTAGGCCGTGTCCCCCGTGAGATTCCTCTTTGTTGTTTTTCAGTCGTTAAGTCATGTCTGACTCTTTGCGATTCTGTGGACTGCAGCACACCAGGCTTCCCTGTCCTTCACTGTCTTCTGGAGTTTGCTCAAACTCATGCATTGAGTCGGTGATGCCATCCAACCACCTCATTCTCTGTCATCCCCTTCTCCCACCTTCAATCTTTGTCAGCATCAGGGTCTTCTCCAATGGGTCAGCTCTTTGCATCAGGTGGCCAAAGTATTGGAGCTTCAGTTTCAGCATCAGTCCTTCCAATGAATATTCAGGACTGATTTCCTTTAGGATTGATGGATCTCCTTGCTGTCCAAGGGACTCTAAAGAGTCTTCTCTAGTACCACAGTTTGAAAGCATCAATTCTTTGGCGCTCAGCCTTCTTTATGGTCTCACATTCATACATGACTACTGGAAAAACCATAGCTTTAACTACAGACCCTTGTTGGCAAGGTGATGTCTCTACTTTTAAACACACTATCTAGTTTTGTCATAGCTTTTCTTCCAAGGAGTAAGCATCTTTTAATTTCATGCTTACAGAACAAAAGGACATTCGGCAGACATGGGGGTTTCTGTTTGGTGTTGTGACAGCTGGACTTCAGTAGGAATGGACAGGGTTACAGCCTTCTCAGAGGTGAGGACTCTGCGTTCAGGGCTAGGGAGCCACTGGCTCACCCAAGGTCACAGAATCCTGGCTCCTGGCCACCCCTTTGTGCTTCTTCCCCCGCCTGAGGCATAAACTTCCTTGAAATCCAAGAGCCCTCACTTTCCATGAGAGTTTGGCCTTTTTGGAGTTAATACAACTTCATCATTTTTAAGTTAAAACATCCATCCTGAACCAAATAGCAAGCTCTGGTCTAAATCAGGTCGTTTCTCTGTTTCTACGCGTGACCAGCCCCCGAGGCAGTGGAGGCATCACTTGTGCAGGATGGTAAAGGAGGCTGAGCAAAGACCTGGCTGAAGCAGCCAGCTGTACAAAGGACACACAGGTACACGCTTTTGCTTTTCCGGTTTCATGTGGAATGTGGTACACTGAGTTCTCTTTTGCTCTGTAGGAGGGCCTCCTCCATAAACAGCTCACCAGTTTAACCAGTTAACTGAATTCTCACATTGCCCCCAATGGAAACTGGAGCAGATCCTTCTTCCTTTTGCTGCCAACAATGGAGCAGCCCTGTGCAGCTTCAGGCCCATGTGGGATGGCTCTGGAGATGGCTCTGTGTGTGATGATGGAGTTGGGGTTTTCAGGAAAGTGCTCAGGGCTGGGCTTCTCTGGTGGTCAGTGGGCAAGAATCCACCTGCCAATGCAGGAGCCACCGGTTCAACCCCTAGCATGGGAAGCTCGCACGTGCAGAGGAACGCCTGAGCCTGTGGCCACAACTACAGAGCCTGTGCTCTAGAGCCAGGGCCACAACTGCTGAAGCCTGCAGGCCCTAGAGCCTGTACTCCCCAACAAGGGAAGCCACGGCCAGGAGAAGCTGGGCTCCACAACCAGAGAGGAGCCCCCACTCACCACAACAAGAGAGGAGCCCTCACAGCAGTGAGACCAGGCTCAGCCCACAAGAAGTAAACACAATGATACATTAAAAAGTACCAAGTGCTGTGCTCAGTCACGTCGGGCTCTTTGCGACCCCGTGGACTGTACTCTGCCAGGCTTCTCTATCCATGGGAATTCTCCAGCAAGAATACTGGAGTGGGTTGCCATGCCCTCCTCCAAGGGATCTTCCCAACCCAGGGATGGAACCCAGGCCTCCCCCATTGCGGGCAGATTCTTCACCCTCTGAGCCAGCAGGGAGGCCCACCAAGTGCTGTGTTCCCCCTTAAACATGAGTGGCTTATTTATATGAGAAAAGCAAATCCATGCCCTAACCTTAGGAAGGTGTTGCAAACTGAGCAAGGTAAATATTCTGCACTCGTAATTATTTTCCCTTGTAAACTGGCAATATTCCCATTCGTATACTGCAATGTTTGAGTCCTATAAGGCTCGGTCTGCTTTTCTCACAACGTGGGAAGCTTCAGAAGCGCTTTCCTAAGAAGATGCTCGGAATCCTGTGCTTTCACCATCATTGTTTTCGTAAAGGAGCGGCCCAGTCTAAACACAGACAGAGAAGCCGCAGGGTAAGATCAAATGACCCCCGGCACAAGTGAAATAAGAACCAGGGATCGGTCTCCTGAGAGTCCTCAGAAGTGCCTGTCACTTCAGAGGCGGGGGTGGTCCTTGCGACCATCTCTGTGTGTCCCTGAACCCCTACTCCTCTTCATTCCCCGGGCTGAGCCCGAGTCCAGACAGCTTCACTCCCTCTGACTGGCCACCCTCCTGCGCCAGCACGACAGACACACACCAGCCCCTTCCCTCCCTTTCATTTCCCTACCTGCTGCCTCGGTGCCCCCCAGTGTGGCCTCTGATTCCCAGTTAAGATGAGGTCTTCAGGGTGGGTCTCCATCCACAGGACTGGGGCCCTTGGCCAAGACACTCTCAGACACACAGGCCATCGGGGAGAGGACCCCAGGGACAGGGGTGGCGATGGGTCCCAGGCCTTGCCGCTTGTTGGGCCTCTGGTCCAGGCTGAGCTGCGCTCTGAATCTGCGCTGCCGTGTGCGCCCCGGGCCGCAGCCCCAGGGTCCTCGCAGCCCCGCCCTGCGGCCCGCGCCATCTCACCGCGCGGCTCCGAACCCTTCTCTTCTGCACCCTCCTCTTCGTGCTGCTCCAGTGTCTCGTCTATCTGGGTGCTTGTCTGTGCCCTCACCTCCCGTGATCGCAGGGTGGTGCTTCGGGCCCTGCGGTGCCCGGGGGACGGTATCCTGAGGCTGGTCCATGATCTTCCGGCTCCTTCCCCATCACAGGCCCTGAAAGACCCCGTCAGCCGTGACTCCAGCGAGGAGGACGAAGCCGCCCGCAGCCGGGGCCCCTCAAGCTTTACCGAAGGGCAGCCTTCCGTGCCGGGGGCGCTGCCCCTACCCGGCCGGCCCTTCTCCCGTGAGGACGCGCCCGTCTCGTGGCGGCAGGGGGGCTTTCGTCTCAGGTATGAATCAGCAGGATGTGGCGAGGCCCGGCCGGAGGCGCCGCTGCCCCCGCACTGACGGGCTCCCACCTCGCGGTCTCCTCCGCCGCCCGCGCTCCTTCTCAGCGGCAGACGACCCGGAAGAGGATCCGCGGCCTCGCGGAGCCCCGCCCCTTCCGCCTCTCTCACCCTGCGCTTCCGTTGGGAGGCTGACGGGTGCGTGAGCGCCACAGAAACGGACGCGACCTCTGAAGATAAACGCTTTCTCAGGGCCGACTGCGCCTGGCACCATGATTGTGTCCCCTTCAACACCAGCTTAGTTCAGCTAAGCGGCACCGACCCTGGGACCCGGGGCCTCCTGGAGCTGTGGGAGCCAAGGCCAGGCGACCCGGGTCTTCAGGGAGGAACCTGGTCTTGGAAGAACAGCAATGTAGTCAAACTCGAGAGACACTCTGCGCCCTGCACAGACACACAAAATATTTATGCCTTCTAAATTGGGAAAGTTTTACTTTATAATTTGAAAAAAAAATAATACTGAAGGTGCGTCTAGTCAAGGCTGTGGTTTTTCCTGTGGTCATGTATGGATGTGAGAGTTGGACTGTGAAGAAGGCTGAGCTCGGAAGAATTGACGCTTTTGAACTGTGGTGTTGGAGAAGACTCTTGAGAGTCCCTTGGACTGCAAGGAGATCCAACCAGTCCATTCTGAAGGAGATCAGCCCTGGCTGTTCGTTGGTAGGACTGATGTTGAAGCTGAAACTCCAATACTTTGGCCACCTGATGCGAAGAACTAACTCATTGGAAAAGACCCTGATGCTGGGAAAGATTGAGGGCAAGAGGAGAAGGGGATGGCAAAGAATGAGATGGTTGGATGGCATCACCAACTCGATGGACATGGGTTTGGGTGGACTCCGGGAGTTGGTGATGGACAGGGAGGCCTGATGTGCTGTAGCTCATGGGGTCGCAAAGAGCTGGACACGACTGAGTGACTTAACTAAACTGGACTGCAAAGAGATCCAACCAATCCATACTAAAGGAAATCAATCCTGAATATTCATTGGAAGGACTGATGCTGAAGCTGAAACTCCAGTCCTTTGGCCACCTGATGGGAAGAACTGACTGACTGGAAAAGACCCTGCTACTGGAAAGATTGAAGGTGGGAGGAGAAGGGGATGACAGAGGCTGAGATGGTTGGATGGCATCATTGACTTGATGGACATGAGTCTGAACAAGCTCCAGGATTTGGTGTTGGATAGGGACGCCTGGTGTGTGCAGTCCATGGGGTCACAGAGTCGGACACGACTGAGCGACTGGACTGAAGGGAAGCATATAAGGAGCTAATGTTAATTCTCCTAAGCTCTGCAGACTGCTGCCCTGGGCACACCTCTTTGTATAAATACTCCTGTATTTGCAGCTTTATCTCTGTCCACGTGCCTGAGTCCAGTCTCATCAGTGGGAAACAGTCACAGATGAGATTTCTTATATCAGAATTGAATTTCCTTCTCCCGTGCAATTCACATGAAGGAAGCAAGCAGGGGCTTGGGAGCTGAGCTGCTGTGTTGGTTCCTTCTGTGTTGGGTTCACCTTTGCACATCCACTGTTGCTAGAAACCTGGTTACATCTGACATTGTTTCTTTTATCTTTTATTTATATATTTTTTTCTTGAATTGCTAGAGAAAGTCAAGGTACTTCATTTCAGTCACTCAGTCTTGTCCGACTCTTTGCCGGGAACTCCCATTTAACCAAAGCAACATAGCCGCATTTCTCCCAGTGGTAAATTAAAACATTTTTTCTTGGTATCTGCTGAACTAATTACTCATTAAAGTCTTAAATAATGAAGATGCTAAAAAATTAATACCAGTTTTGGGAAAGGCACAATCACAGCAGATGAATCAAGACAGTGTTGCTTTGTTGAATTTTTATTAAGTCTGTTTCATATTGTTCATGGAAAAAAAAATTCTTTGCTGAAGCTTGGAAAACCAGACATGCCTGTGGTACTTATAAAAGTCTGCTGCGTTTCCAGTAACTCGCTGGGCCTGGGCCCGGGATCAAGAGAGCCGTGATCTAGGCTGTGAGCCCCTGCTGGTCGGGGGGCCTTGGGCTCCTGCACGCCGGCCCGGGCTCCCCGGGAGGAAGACAGCCACCCTCAGCCTCGCCGTGTGACCATGCTCCGTCTGACACAGCCTCCCGCTCAGCACTGGGGTGAGGGCTGGCCTGGCCTTGGCTGCTCTGGGCTCTGGGTCTGTGTCCTGGCCCCAGACCCGAGCCTGCTCATGCCGGCCAGGGGCCCTGGGGCCAGCTGCTCTGCCGGGGACCCCTCTCCCCCAGGTCTCCAGGCTCCCTGCCACCCCCCGCTGGCCCCATCCCCGCCTTGTACTGCTGGTGGGTGAGGGGCCTGCAGGAGGTCCGGGCACCCAGGGGGTCTACTCTGGGGCCCTCAGGTCGAGATTAAATGCCCTGAAAGAACACACGTGTGTCACAGCCCTTGTCTCTGTTCTTAAGCTGTGGTAGGTGGGAACAGGTCATCCAGAAGGAGTCTGTCCCACGAAGAAGGCAGAACAGATGCCACAGAAAGCAGGTGCCCAGATGCCCGTGGGGTCTGTGGGCTCTGGCACGGTGAGGATCTGGCAGTGTCTGGACAGAATGGGGACCCCCGTGTTCATGAGGGGTTGACAGAGGTGGAGGAGAGCCAGAGCCCCGACCCAGCCCTGCAGCAGCTGGGAGCAGGCTCCACACCATGGACATGGATGTGGTTGGGCCCAGTGCTTGGATGTTCTGACAAGCTTCTACCCCTGCTGTCCTGTGTCCCCAAGGCTGAGACTGACACACGAGGTGAATACGTGGCATCTGTGGCTGGTAGGCCTTAGAGAGGAAAGCCTTTAGGGGAGCAGGCTTTCCAGGGGCCAGCTGGTGAATACTGTGTCCAGAAGGATTCATAAGCATCTAAGATCACGTGCATCATCCAGAAAACAGATGTTCACGGGTAGGTCCAGTAAGCAGTATGTAGTTAAACTGGTCTTTGTGGCTGTTTTCCTCTGTGGACTCTTGGTTTCCAGGCCACAGGCCGCTTGGGGGCAGAGGAATGGTTTCTTAAAAACAGATGCAATTGTTTATTGACACCAATGTACAGACAGGCTCATTCACGAGCACTGTCAGGGCACACAGAGTGAGCACACAAGAGCGAGCACACTGAGTGGATGCACACGAATGGACACACAAAAGTGGCACACAGAACTGGGTTCACACAAACAGGCACACACGACCGGGCACACATGAGCGGTCAGCCCAGGCGGGTGGGCCCTTCACGCCCTATTTTATCCTGGAGCTTCTGTGTCTCCCCCACCCAGGGCACTGCCCTTCGCTGGCTTGGAAGCACCCACTTGGTTCTCTGGTTTAGCCTGCTGCTCCCCCAGAGCCGCTACTGCAGCTGACGCTCCTCAGGGACCGAGCGGAAGCCCGGAGCCCACCGTGCAGGCCGAGCTGGGGAGGGCGTGGGCGGGGCTGTCAGGAGCAGCTGCCTGCCTTAGTGCTCCGTCCCCTTTGCTGTGTGAGGAACTGCCTCCAAGTTCAGTGGCTTAAAGTGAGTGAGTGTTAGTTGCTCTGGTGGCACCGGGGACTAGCCCACCAGGCTCGCTCTCTGTGGGGTTTCCCAGGCAAGAGGACTGGAGCGGGTTGCCATTCCCTTCTCCAGGGGATCTTCCCGACCCAAGGATTGAACTCGTGTCTCTTGCATTGCAGGCAGATTCTTTACCATCTAAGCCACCTAAAAAAACCACTGAATCATGTCGTTCTCAAATCTGCAGCTTTTGGGGGCTGGGGGCATCAGCTGGCCCCTGCTCTCTTGGCAGGAAGATCATGGTTGGGGGTCAGGGGCTCCGTCCCACAGGGCCTTTTCCGTGTGTCCCCCATGTGGGGGCTTCCAGTGCAGTGGCCTCGATGCTGGGGACGCTCCTGGCCCCGGGTGCCTTCTCCGGGGCAGAGCAGGACCCAGGAGGGGCTCAGGTGAGCACCAGTGCAGCCAGGCGGGGCCGCGGCCCTGTGGGCCCCCATCCGGTGCCCCCTCCTGCATCCCTGCGGTCTCCACACTCTGCTCACCGATTCCAAGAGATGCTGCTCTTGCTGAGCTTCAAGTCTCTACTTTGCTCAGCCACACATGTGCTCATGACCACCCTGTATGTTTAGAGTGGACTCCTCCTGGTCACTCTTGTGTGATGTTTCATTGCACCAGAGTGATGTTAATAACAACACTAATAATTAGTAGTCTCATTTAAAGTTTGCAAAAAAAAACAAAAAACAAAAAAAACAAGGAGTGAGTCCTTTGGAACGGAGGAGAACCGGGGTGGTGGCAAGCTGCTGGAGAGCGAGGCGCAGGGGCCGTGCCTCACAGGGGCTGGGGGTGGAGCTGCCCCCAGGCTCTCGGGACCACCAGCCTTCAGGGCTGTGCTGTGCTCAGTTGCTCAGCTGTGTCCAACTTTTGGGGACCCCATGGACTGTACCGGCCAGGCTCCTCTGTCCATGGGATTTTCCAGAGAAGAATACTGGAGCGGGTTGCCACGCCCTCCTCCAGGGGATCTTCCCAGCCCAGGGATGGAACAGCGTCTCCCGCACGGTAGGCAGATTCTTCACCCTCTGATCAGCCAGGGAAGCCCTCTGTCCAGGGCAGGGCAGTTCTGATCATCTTGGTTGTAAGGCCGGGAGCCGTGTCTGCTTGGGTTCAGTCACCAGGAGAGAAGCGACGCCAGACCATGGAGGGGAGGGATGAAGAGACCCCACAGAGCGGAGGGGTGAAGAGACAGACCCATGAGTACACAAAGGCGACGCACCCACTGGGGGGACCGTTGCTGGGAAGGTGCCTCCGAGGGAGAAAGCCTCTCTCTGAGCCACAGAAACGCCGTCCCCTGGCGGCAGCTGCCTGTTCTCAGCGGTGGAGGCCTGCAAAAGACATCTCCGCGTCAGCCAGGACCTGGACTTTGAACTCAGCTATTTCACCAGAGATGTTTAAATTGGGGAAAACCAGAGTCTGTTTGAACTCAGTACAAAAATAGCATTTGTTCTCTCTGCAGACTTCTCGAGCAGATTTAATTACGGTCTTTGCAGTCAGGTGAGTGCCCTGGATTCTTTTTCTCCTCCTCCTTCTTCTTCTTCTTTTGAATTGCTACTTTCCAGGCAGAATTTTCCTATCTTCCAAAAACCCGTAATTATGTCAAAGAATCCTCAATAAATTATACTCATTTGTTTTATTATGGGAGGGAAGGCTCAAGATGTACAGCTGCTGGTGAAATATCAAGGTGCGATATTTAAACCACACTTTCCAAGAGTCAGTCTGGCAATTTTAGAAGCTTGAAGAGTTAATGAACAGAATAATGATGTTAATTTCAAACAAGCATATGGAAAATAGGAAAGAATAACAATTTCTTAACTTAGTGGGAAGCTGAAACCTCATGTTACAGAAAACCCATAAAGCAACCATTGTAGAAAACATCCTCTTTGCTCCCCTTACAGAAAACTTTTCTCTTAGAGGAAAAAAATATACATGTATTTAGGTGAGAAAATGTCGGTGCATCTTCATTTTGCTTCCTTGGCTGGAAGCAACGAAGCTGAATTCCGAGTGCGCTTCACTCCATCACTGCTCGTTTCCAACAGGACTGTGACATCTTGTACGGTCACAACATACCCGTGTCTTGGTTAGCTTGTGGCCACCACAGATGGAGCCCGACTCTGTGGGCTCTTGATGCGGAATCAGGGACCTTCTAAGGTGGCTATTGAGGATAGATTCTTGTGCCAGAACACAGAGACAAAAGCCTCTGCAACACCATCATACGAAAGGTAACGATGGAGGACAATTAGATTCACACATGAAACGCTGAAGTGTGTTATCTAGCAGAGGGGGTGCAGAGAACTGTATACCCCCTGAGGAGATCATAAGCATTGCTGGCCCTGGAAGCCTGGGTAAGCACAGAAAAATTAAGTTACATAAAAAGAACCAAAAGCTTAAAAAGACACTAGACTCAGGAAGTATCAGGCATATGTCAGTCCACAGAATAAAGAGGCCCAAGCGGAACAGAGTTATTGGAGCAAGTAGGAGGGGTAAAGTAATTTAGACACACACACACACACACACACACACACACACAGAGTTTGTCAATGATAATTATTCTACATCAAACTGGGAAAGCAAACACACAGAACTGATCACAATGAGGAGATCAGCACAGAAAGGAAACCAGAAAAACAAAAATGGCGTGAACCTTGAGGAGGACCAATGGCCCCGAGAACAACGCAAGAGAATCCTGGGGCCCCGCTGTTGTGCAGCCGCTCAGTCGTGTCCGACCCTGCGACCCCGTGGACCGCAGCACGCCAGGCCTCCCTGTCCCTCACCATCTCCGGGAGCTTGCTCACACTCGCGTCCATCAGGCTGGTGGTGCCATGCCACCGCCTCAGCCTCCGGGGCCTCAGCCTCCGGGGCCTCAGCCTCCGGGGCCTCAGCCTCCGGGCTGCTGCTAAGAGGCCAGGGAGACGGGCCCGGCATCGTCAGCCCCTCAGGGCCGCTCCACTGTCACCGCATTTTCTAAGCTGGACTGAGAATGCAATGCTTTCACTTAAGCTGAATTTGCAGATGTTCACCTGCCTTTGACCAAACCTCTGATAAAAGGTGTTTCCATGTCGGTCACCTTCGTGTCATTTAGTCGTGTGACGCACGCCTCCTCAGCTACAGGAAGCCCATGTATGACCCCTGCCCATGGTCCCCATCTCCCCAGGCGGGCCTGAGGGCACTGACCCCTCTGCGTCCTGCAGCCCTGGATGGAGGGCCCTCCCTGGGGTCCGCAGAGAAGCCGCTGATACCGCCAAGTCTGTAAAGTGGGGCCAATATGTCCACACCAGAAAGTTGTTAGAGGGAAAAACAAAATGAAGATCGGGGTCCACTGCACATTATCTGTAACAGGCGCGAGACTTTCCTGTTCTGGGAAACTCCCCTCCTCCTGTGTCATCCCCAACCCCACAGCAAACGGAGATGGGCCCTCCTCCCCACTCCCCGAGGGCCCTCCTCCCCACTCCATGTTGGCCCTCTTCCCCACTCCATGCTGGCCCTCTTCCCCACTCCCCACGGGCCCTCCTTCCCACTCCCCGAGGGCCCTCCTCCCCACTCCCCACGGGCCCTCCTCCTCACTCCCTGCTCACCGTCCACTTGGAGGCTGCTCTGTCTTGGCATCTGGACTGCCATCAGCTCACCTCCCACCTCGGCTTCCAGTGCCTGGCTCCCCTCCTGTTTGGTTTCATGCATCTGAATCGAAACTGAGAGAAATCCACCTGACATCCACAGGGGCGCTGCCTGCCCGCCGCCTGCGTGCCGCAGAGGTGAGGGCAGACGGCAGGGGTTTGACTGCTGGTCTTTCCCAAGTTTCCCTCCCCATCAGCAACCTGTTGGTCCTGAATGAGGGCTGGCCTTTTCAGTCTGCCTACAAATGTAGGAGTGAAGAAATCATTCATCAAAACAGTGTGTGTTGAAAGAGGGACATTTGAAACAAGCTGCATTACTTGATTTTTATTTTTCACTGAGCCTGGAGACATGATTATTTTTAAACTTTCCTTTCGGTAAGCTTGGCTTGTCATTTTATACCACTGACATTTTTTCTTTATTTATTCAAGCTGAGGGTTCAGAAATTATTGAAAGCAGGAGCTGTGGGTTGTTACATGTGTGCCCAATAAAAGTAAGTTTTCATCAAGCTGTTTGAAAATGTAGTTATAAAATATTTTTAATAAAGTGGTTCCACCTACTCACAGGCTACTTTTTATGGCTGATGTGAATTAAAATCCACACCCAAACTTTATGGCTAATGTGCTTTGCACCGATACAAAGCACAGAGGCAGAAGGGATTCCAGAAAGTGCCTGCAGGTAATGTAGCCGACACCCCAGCTTCTTAATCACGTGCTCTTCAGGTACCCAGCACATCTCTGGAGATATCCAAATCATCTTTGGAGAAGTCCAAATCAGCAAACAGAACTCCAAAGGTATGGTGGTGAGGCACCAGTAACAGTGAAATAAAGTGAAAAAACTGAAGGTAAATTCCAGCTGTAAAAATGAACATGGATTCTAAGGGGCCAAGAAGTGAGACCTGGAGGAAACATCAACAAGAAGGTAAGCGGGCCCTTCCAGGCGTGAATCAAATGATTCACCAAGGGACTCCGGAGGCCTCCCCTCTACCGTCCATAATGTGGGGGTCTCTCCAGAGCACTGGTGTCTGCTGTCTCCCTGTGGGCCTGTCTACTAAGAGTCACCTGTTCTCAAAGCTTACACAGGGTTTTTAAGTCCTTTTTGTACGCAAAAGTAAGAGGCGATAATAAAACTGTTGTCCTCATTGCAAGTAGTGAAAAGCTAGCTGGGTTTTTGCATCTGTTATTGGTACTTCGTTTCCCAGGTGGCGCTAGTGGTAAAGAATCTGCCTGCCAATGCAAGAGACACAGGTTTGATCCCTGGGTCAGAAGATCCCCTGGAGAAGGAAATGCAACCCACTCCAGTATTCTTGCCTGGAGAATTCCATGAACAGAGGTGTCTAGTGGGCTACAGTCTGTAGGGTTGCAAAGAGTCAGACATAACTGAGCAACTGAGCATATATTGATATTTAGTATTGCTGGGTTTAAGCCTAACAAATATATAAGTAATTTAGTTTGGGGTGAGAGTGGAGAATGTGCGCAGACTTCGTATGGGTTTTAATTCCAATGGATAAATGTAAGTATCTTTGTATTCTGATGGTTATAATTTCATTTGCTTTTTGTGGTGAGATCTATTGTCTGAGCAAAATCAGTGTAGACTACAAAAGTGATAATGTGAGATTAATGATCAGAGGCTAATGCTGTTCCAATATTTTCTTCACATTTCAACTTAGACAAATACATGAAAAATATGGAAAACTTCCATTGCCATTGACAAATTGTGTTAAATAATGCTTTAAGCACAGAATGTTCCAGCAAAAAGACTGCCCATATACTTACATACTGCAGAGCGGTCCGTCCCCTCTCCTCTTTCACCTCGCACTTTTTCTGCTTCTCTTACTGCTTTTCTTGAGGGAGACTGTGGTTCTGGCATTTTTCTTTTCTTTTCTGCTTAGAATGGAAAGGAAGAGTGCAAGAGAAAGCATAGCCTCGGGCTTTGCGGTCGTTCCTACAGCTTCTGCGATTGAAGTAGCCTGGGGAGAGACCCTTGGTTCTCAGTGTGGGGTGACAAGCAGGACTCAAGCAGAGAACTGAATCGAAGACCCCCTGGCTCACTCCACTTTCTCAAGCAAGACTTGTAAAGCAAGGGAGTGGGGCTTGAATTTAGCCAATAAAAGTCACTCTGCGGTCAGGACACTGCAGAATATGACTTGCTTGAACCTTAAGGCAGGAGAATCTCCAAGGGCAGGAAGCCAGTGGAGAGGAAGGGGAGGAGCTGGGAGGCGGGCTCGCCTGTGCCTCGCCCCTGCCTTCTGGGTGGTGAAGCTGGGACGAGTCCTGTGGAAGATGACGCTACCCACTGAACCCTCCAGGGAGTCAGGCATTTGCCAAGGCTCCAGGAGAGAGGAGGTGCCTTGTCATGAACGCACCACCACACTCAGCTTGCGAGTAGGCTGCCAGGAGCCGCTACTCACAGCCCTGATGGTTGAGCCTTGTCCTATGGGATCCCAGAGCTTAGTGTCATCTGTGACCTGTCTCCTAAGAGTTTTACATGAAAATTATATCAGATTAAATTAAAGCTTAAAAAGTGTGTCTTTGGAAAAGTATACAACATTTAAACAATAGTATTAATCACCTAAACTTAATTGACTTTTATAGAACATTCTAGCCCAAATCTTGAGAGTAGATATTCTTTCCTGTTATACATAAAATATTCACCAGGCAATATGGTTATATTCTGAGCTATAAAACAAACCTCAAAATATTTTTAAAAAATGCTTAAAATTTAACAGAGTACATTTTCTCCTCAAGATGGTATTGAGTAGAAATCAATTACAGAAAGATATCTGAAAAATCCTTAAATATTTGGAAATAATATAACATATGTTTAAGTAATTCATGAGCTGGAGAAGCTATGAGAGGAGCTAGAATATATTTTCCAATAAGTGGAAATAAAACACAGAATTTCTAAAATTATTATATACAGGCAAGGAGATCAGTTCAGTTATCAGTTCCGTCACTCAGTCGTGTCAGACTCTTTGCGAC
>SJYC01136667.1:0-10268 GCA_006408675.1 Madoqua kirkii
TCCATATAATAAGGTAATAAAAATGGGTAGATAGCTTGGAAAAGAAGTAAAACCATCTTTATTTATAAATGATATCATTAAAAAAAATTCTAAAAACCTACAAAATAGCTACTAGAATTAATAAATGTGTTTAGTGGGGTCACAACATGCAACATAGAAATTGATTAAATTTCTATATACTACTGTGAAAATAGGAATTTGAAATTGAAGTACTATTTACAACAGCATAAACGATATCATACTTAGGGATAAACTTTAAACATGATCAAGATCTATACACTGAAAGGGACATAGGACAGCTGAGGGAAATTATGGAAGAGCTTAATGAATGAAGAGATATATGTTGTTCTTGGGTCAAAAGATTCTTATCGTGTTACCCTTGACCATTTTGGTCTATAGACTCAAAGCAATCCTAGTCAAAATTCCAAGAAGCCTTTTCTTTAGGAATCAGCAAGTTGATTTTAAACTTTAGATGTAAATACAAAGCATCAACCCTAAAAGAAAGAGAAATCTGTCTGTCTCACTCTATCTTATTTTGAAAGGTACTCTGGAAAGAAGAAAAGCAGCAGTCTTAGCCTCCCAGTCATGCCCTACTCTCTGCATCCCCAGGGCCTGTAGCCCACCAGGCTCCTCAGCCCGTGAGGAGCACTCTCCAGGCAAGAACACTGGGGTGAGTAGCCGCCTACTTCACCCAGGGGATCTTCCCAACTCAGGGATCGAACCTGGGCCTCCTGCAGGTGCAGGCAGACGCTTCACCCTCTGAGCCACCAGGGAAAGTTTCTGCAGTCAGGAGAGCGGAGGACTGGAAACAGGACCCACTCATCAACCTAAGGGGCAGACAGAGTCAGAAGGAGAAGTGGACACAAATTAGTGATACCAGCCGGGAGAAGCAACAGTCTTTCAACCAGTGGTGCTGGGAGGCTGAGTAGAAATACCTGAGCGTTTGTTTTAATGGCTTCATACCATTAAAAAATTAAAATTAATTAAAAATAGGTTGCAGACCTAAGCATGAAAGCTAAGTATATAAACTTCTAAGAGGGATTGTAGGAGAAAATACTCGAGTCTTTGTGGTCTGTTCCTATCCAGGAAGCAAAACATCCATGAAAGTGAAGTCGCTCAGTCATGTCCGACTCTGCAACCCATGGACTGTAGCCCACCAAGCTCCTCCGTTCATGGGATTCTCCAGGCAAGAATACTGGAGTGGTTGCCATTTCCTCCTCCAGGGGATCTTCCCAACCCAGGTCTCCCACATTGCAGGCAGACACTATTAAAATTAATTAAAAATAGGTTGCAGACCTAAGCATGAAAGCTAAGTATATAAAACTTCTAAGAGGGATTGTAGGAGAAAATACTCGAGTCTTTATGGTCTGTTCCTATCCAGGAAGCAAAACATCCATGAAAGTGAAGTCGCTCAGTCATGTCCGACTCTGCAACCCATGGACTGTAGCCCACCAAGCTCCTCCGTTCATGGGATTCTCCAGGCAAGAATACTGGAGTGGTTGCCATTTCCTCCTCCAGGGGATCTTCCCAACCCAGGTCTCCCACATTGCAGGCAGACACTTTAACCTCTGCACTATCAGGGAAGCTCCCCCCCTCCAACAGTCTATAGTAAAAGAAATTTTTCATAAGCCAGACTTCATAAATTAAAAAAAAAAATCTGCTCTTTAAAAATAAAAAGAATAAAAAGTTGAGCTACACGCTGGAAGAAAATATATGACAGGGAACTTGTGTCCAAAAAGAGAAACAGAACACTTACAACTCAGTAATGTGATGAACAAATCAAGAGGAAAATACTTGAATAAACACTTTCAAACAAACTGCTAACAAGCACATGGGAAAATTGTTAACATCTACTGTGGATGATGAAAATGAGAGGCAGCGTGGCCACTGCGGACACAGTGGAGCCTATTAGCCTTAAACTTGAGAGACAAAGATCTTATCAGACTATATCCAGTCATACAGGTAAGCATAAAGTGAAAAGAGGAAGGAAGAGAGGAAGGCGGCGAACCCAGCAACAGCGCTCTGGCCATGCCTCTGATCCCCAGTCCTTGCTTTGTCTGCGGTATCACAGGCCAGTGAGGGACACACAGCAGGCTCGCCTGCCGCGGAACTCCCTGCTCCCCTTTCTGTGAGCCAGGGTCGGCCCCACGTTTGTGAGCAGAGCTGCTAAGGGTTAAAGGCCGTGAAGGAAAGGCAGGCCGATCGCTGCAAATTTTCGGGTTCATATGTCTTGTTCAGAAGAAATTCCTTGGAACCAATCACACGTTTGAGCTATGGAAAAGCAATCACCTTCAAAGGGAGTGTATTATCTCTCAATCTTTGACAAATTTTGTTTGGAATCTGCTTGTTTGAGGAAAAATACACCATCAGTTTTAGCCTGAGTATAAAAACCTGAAGACAGTCCAGGGAAGTGGCAATGTGTCCAGGAAGCTATCAAATATGTTAAAAGAACTGAGTTAAAATTACTCCAACTTGAAGCGTGTTGATAGGAACAGTGCGTTCCTTTTGCTCTTTGCTACGTTTAAGTCTTTTTCACATGGCTCGGCCACAGAGTTCTCAGCGCGAGTGGGACCAGCCTCATTTTCAGGCTGAGGCTTGACGGACTTTGCATGTTCCGTGAGGGGCCTGAGGCCATGCACTTCGCTCCCTCTTGGACAGCAGTTCAGTTTGTGAGCTCAGCGATTCCGTCTCCTCTGAGCTCGGTAAGGTGGCCCTGACTGGCCACAAGCAATGGCTAAGCATAGTTTCCAGCTCCTCACCCAGCAGATCTGCCCTGAGATGAGGGCAGTCCCTCAAAGCAGCGGGCAGGGCGGCGGGCGAGAGGGCCGTGTCCCCGCGGCCTGGGGGAGAGCGCGCGGCGGAGGCGGCCCGGGGTTTGCCCGCAGGCCCAGCTGCGAGGGTCGCGCGTCCTCTGTGTCTGTGTCTCTGACCGTGCCGCTCTTCCCTGGACGCCGCCCTCCCCGCCGGCTGCCGGCCTCGCCAGTCCCCGGTGCTGTCCTGGTGAATACCCTGTACCCACGCCTTCCTCCCCGCCTCCTTCCCTGCCGTTCTTCCAGTCAGCTATTCGCCTCGGGTTACATTTTATCTCCTCTCACGGTTGTTGGTGTTTTTTGCTGTAACTCTTCATATTGTATTTTAGTATTTCCATCAGGCTTATAAATACCAATCCTTAATTTAATAAATACATACTGATTAATATAATACCATTTTGTATGTAACATAAATTCCTCACAATGGTATAATTCCAGGTAACTTCTCTCATCCTTTGTGCTATTATATCAATCTATGTATATATATGCAAATATATATATGTGTGTGTGTGTTTGCATATTTGAGATATGATTGATTTGCAACTTATTAGTTTCATGTGTACAGCAAAGTGGTTCAGTTATTTATAAATATATAAAAGAATATGTATGCATTTCAGAATCTTTTCCATTATAAGCTATTATAAAATCCTGAATATAGTTTCCTGTGCTATAGTATGTTATATATTTTAATTAAATCTATATTGCAGGTTCTACAGTGCATTATTATAGCACTTAAAGCATCAGTTTACTTTTAAAGATACTTAGTAAAAAATATTTTATTCTTATCTGCATTTTTATACTTTCTAAAGGCTGTATATTGTCACCCTGCTTATTTAACTTATATTCAGAGTACATCATGAGAAATGCTGGACTGGAAGAAACACAAGCTGGAATCAAGATTGCTGGGAGAAATATCAATAACCTCAGGTATGCAGATGACACCACCCTTATGGCAGAAAGTGAAGAGGAACTCAAAAGCCTCTTGATGAAAGTGAAAGAGGAGAGTGAAAAAGTTGGCTTAAAGCTCAACATTCAGAAAACAAAGATCATGGCATCTGGTCCCATCACTTCGAGGGAAATAGATGGGGAAACAGTGGAAACAGTGTCAGACTTTATTTTGGGGGGCTCCAATATCACTACAGATGGTGACTGCAGCCATGAAATTAAAAGACGCCTACTCCTTGAAAGAAAAGTTATGACCAACTAGATAGTATATTCAAAAGCAGAGACATTACTTTGCCGACTAAGGTCCATCTAGTCAAGGCTATGGTTTTACCTGTGGTCATGTATGGATGTGAGAGTTGGACTGTGAAGAAGGCTGAGACTGGACTGGAAGAAACACAAGCTGGAATCAAGATTGCTGGGAGAAATATCAATAACCTCAGGTATGCAGATGACACCACCCTTATGGCAGAAAGTGAAGAGGAACTCAAAAGCCTCTTGATGAAAGTGAAAGAGGAGAGTGAAAAAGTTGGCTTAAAGCTCAACATTCAGAAAACAAAGATCATGGCATCTGGTCCCATCACTTCGAGGGAAATAGATGGGGAAACAGTGGAAACAGTGTCAGACTTTATTTTGGGGGGCTCCAATATCACTACAGATGGTGACTGCAGCCATGAAATTAAAAGACGCCTACTCCTTGAAAGAAAAGTTATGACCAACTAGATAGTATATTCAAAAGCAGAGACATTACTTTGCCGACTAAGGTCCATCTAGTCAAGGCTATGGTTTTACCTGTGGTCATGTATGGATGTGAGAGTTGGACTGTGAAGAAGGCTGAGCGCTGAAGAATTGATGCTTTTGAACTGTGGTGTTGGAGAAGACTCTTGAGAGTCCCTTGGACTGCAAGGAGATCTAACCAGTCCATTCTGAAGGAGATCAGCCCTGGGATTTCTTTGGAAGGAATGATGCTAAAGCTGAAACTCTAGTACTTTGGCCACCTCCTGAGAAGAGTTGACTCATTGGAAAAGACTCTGATGCTGGGGGGGATTGGGGGCAGGAGAAGAAGGGGATGACCGAGGATGAAATGGCTGAATGGCATCACCGACTTGATGGACGTGAGTCTGAGTGAACTCCAGGAGATGGTGATGGACAGGGAAGCCTGGCGTGCTGTGATTCATGGAGTCACAAAGAGTTGGACACGACTGAGCGGCCGAACTGAACTGAACTGAAGACTCATAAGTCAGAATTTCCTTTACCTGGAAAAGTTTCTTCAGCAATTGAGGTGTGCTGGCAACATTCTTTCAGCACTTGAACCTGTGAAAATATCTTTATTCTGCTTTCATCCTGAGGGACATTTTAACTGGACTTAGAAACCTAGATTTGCACTTTTCATTTACACCACTTTAAAGATATTCTGTTTTCTCATGGCCTCTGTTGTTGCTGATAAACAGACCCTCATTCTTATTACTGTTCTGATATATGAAATGGATTTTTAAAAATGTATATTTTATTGACCCAGAAAGTTCTCTTCAACACAACTCTCAGTATGTGATTTCTAAAACACAGATTTGATTAAGTCAAATTTTCTCCAGCCTAAAAACCTTCATCAGTGAGCAGCCCAGTGTCCACAGAAAGCTGGTGTGGCTCTGTGGTCAGGGAGAAGGGCAGCCTGTGGCCATCCAGATCCCGACTCCAGCCTTGGGAAGCACAATCTGGCGTGAATTGCCACACTTGACAAAGACCCTTCAGCTGCTAGACGTTATGTAGTTAAAGTTAAAATACATATGTTTGTTTAACTTATAGAATGTTGTTTTATAGATATAAAAGTATTTATACTATAATAAATACAAAATAGGAAATACATGTAAAATATAAATAATAAAAATATGAACTATGTAGCAATACATGTTAGAACATGTACACTCAGCAGTGTCGTGTCTGGCACATGACACACGCTCGAGGCATGGTAGCAATTTTAAACATTAGTGTCTAAAGACCTATACTAATGTCTATAAACACTACAATTTATAAAAAGATATTTATAAAATATATTATCAAAGGTCCATCTAGTCAAAGCTATGGTTGTTCCAGTAGTCATGCACAGAGGTGAGAGTTGGACTATAAAGAAAGCTGAGCACCGAAGAATTGATGCTTTTGAACTGTGGTGTTGGAAAAGACCCTTAGAGTCTGTTGGATAGCAAGGAGATCCAACCAGTCTATCCTAAAGGAAATCAGTCCTGAATATTCATTAGAAGGACTGATGTGAAGGTGAAACTCTAATACTTTGGCCACCTGAAAAGCTGACTCATTGGAAAAGACCCTGATGCTGGGAAAGATCGCAGGCGGGAGAAGTGGAGGACAGAGGATGAGATGGTTGGATGGCATCACCAACTCAATGGACATGAGTTCAAGTAAGCTCTGGGAATTGGTGATGGACAGGGAAGCCTGGCGTGATGCAGTCCATGGGGTCGCAAAGAGTTGGACATGACTGAGTGAACTGATAACTGAACTGATAATATTATTATGCATGTGGTATCTATATTAGTATCTATAGATGTATATTAGTATCTATAAATGCTAAATTTTATAAAAAGATAAATATTGGTATCTAAAGATCACTTGCACTACATCTGAGGTCCTAATGATCTGGAAACCAATCTCTTTTTCGGTCGAAGTTTTACTAACGTCACTTCCTGTATGTGTGCTCCTCGGCAGTCCGTGGGGTCACGAAGAGTTGGACACGATGAGCAACTTCCCTTTCACTCTTCACTTTCATGCGTTGGAGAAGGAAATGGCAGCCCCCTCCAGTGCTCTTGCCTGGAGAATCCCAGGGACGGGGGAGCCTGGTGGGCTGCCGTCTCTGGGGTCGCACAGAGGCGGACACGACTGAAGCGACTCAGCAGCAGCAGCAAATCACACTTGGGTTTTGCACACAGAGCTGCTGTGGGACCCACGTCCCAGTGGAGTCCTGCTCTGCCACCGCATCAGTCCACTGCGGCCCTTCCTCCCTGGGCTGAATCTGCTTGTGGATCAGATGTGCCCTGTTCCCACGGGGAGGGGGCGGGGGCTCTGAAAAGCCACATATCAGTTTTTAAATGGAATCACATTTTAAATGGAATCCAGCTGTTCATGGAATATCAATAAAGCCCTGCCTGCATCATTACAAAACTGGCTTTATAATCTTTTCTCACACTCTCTGTACCCACACCTCCAAACCCTCCAACCTTCAGACGTGAGTCTATGAGGTCATCTTGGGAAGTCAGTGAGCTCACTTTGAGGTTATAATTCTTTTGAAGATGCTAGTAGTCCTGACTGAGGCAGCACTGAAATGATACTACAATGAAATTTCTGAATCCTGATTTATTAGTAACTGAGACACTTCTTCTCCTCTGTGAGGTCTGAGAGGGAGTTTTTTGTTTTTTTGTTTTTTTTTTTTTTTTAAGAGAGAGACGGTGAATCGCAGGAGCACTTTATTCTGGATGGGGTTGGATGAGAGATCCGTGCTCAGTGTTTGCAGTGGGCCAGGTTGAGGGCCCTGCATTTTTTTCCTATTCCAGGAAGATCTGAATGTTCTCATCGCAAAGCAGGCACTATACAGGGTTGTTCCCGGATATTTCCCTTTACTGTCTAAACCAAGGCGTCAGTGACCATCCATGTGATGAGAAGGACTCACAGAGGACCCAGGGTTGCCACGGGCCAGGGCAGGTAGCCTTGGACTGCCGCAGGCCGCCTCGCCCAGAGTGCCAGGGACCACAGTTCCCAGTGAGGTTGGCACCGCCCCCTCCACTCCACCCACACCCACTGTCTCCTCCTATGGGAGAAGAGGGGTCTGAAGGGAGAACATCAGAGAAAATCAGGGTCTCAGAAAGCCGACCTAGCCAGAGCACAGTCTCATAGCTTCTTCAGGAAAGAGCTGGGAGGGAGAGATTCTGTTCTATGTGTACAAGAAAAACAAGTATTCTGGATTCCCAGGAAAGCGAGACAGCAGGGTGTGATCTTGGGCGGTCTGTTTTGTGGTTTCTCCACGTTTCAAAGCAAAGAAGAGGAGATAGTGAGGGGCCAGCACTGGGCTCCCACCCCAGCCACGCACAGCCAGGAGCCCCTCAGCCAACACTTCAGATCACATCCGGTGCATTGCCCACAAAGAGATCAGGACAGCCCCCCGCATGCCCAAACGGCAATTTAAACACTCTAGACCGGTGGTTTTATAAAATGTAGCCAGTGTCTCTCTCCACCCTGGAGTCCCTTATCCTCGCAGAGACATCAAACTTCCACTGAAACATATCTTTCCTCTTTGCTCCCAAGAGAAAATTTCACACTATGGTCCTTCCTCGTCTCATTCTGTTCCTGCTCAGACCAAAAGCTGAAGGAATAGCCCTTGTTTGGAGACCGCTGTGCTTAAACTCCCATTTCAGCCCGTGGAGTCACTCGTGGAACGGATGTGGCCGCTTCAGTTCCCAGAGGGGCATTTTCTCAAAGCCGGTGTGCACACTCCTCGTCTTGCCGTGGTTCTAGGAACACTCAGTTCGGATAAGAATAGCATAGCAACCCCACCCCCCAGCGTGGAGGAGGCATGCACCCCACGAGGGCACGTGGAAACGGCAGCGCTTTACCTGGAGCCCCAGCTCCCGGGCGCACCTGGCCCTGCGCGCTGCGCCCTCATCGCGAGGCGCGCTGCCCTCGCCCTGCTGCTCACTGGATGAGCTTCAGGTACACCCTAGCGCCCTCAGAGCCCAGAGCCCAGCCTCAGACCCAGGGCAGGGGCGGCAGAGGGGCGCTTCTGCAGACGCCCGCGCCTGGCCGCGCGGCGCCCCGCTGCCCGAGGCGGAACCCAGCGCGCGCTGTCCGGTCTTGACGCCAGTGTGTCCTGCCCCCTCTGTCCCGCTCCACTCAGCTTCGCGATCTTTCAGCTTTTCAGAAATGTGTCTTGTTGCAGCGTAGCTGATTTGCAGTGTGGTGCTGGTTTCTGCTGAAAGCACAGTGACTCGGTTACACACACACGTCATATGTACATCCTCTCCCACTGGTTTGCCACACGGTGTTGAATATAGTCCCCTGGGCTACACAGTAGGGTCTCGCTGTTTATTCATTCTGTATATGACAGCTTTCATCTGCTGACTCCAAACTCCGAGTCCTCCCCAAACCCCACCCCCCTGGCAATCACAAGTCTTCTCTATGTGTGTTTCTGGGTTTCATAGGTAAGCTTGCGTCTGTTCTGTTGAATTTCACACATAAGTGATATCATATGATGTTTGTCTTCCCGTAATTCCACTTAGCATGATCATCTTTAGGTCCACCCACATTGCTGCAAATGACATCATTTCATTCTTTTTACCGGTTGTCTCTTGACTTCTTTGTATTTTCTAAAGGTAATCCATCATTGTCATTCAGTCACTCAACTGTGTCCAACTCAGAGACCCCATGGACTGCAGCACACCAGGCTTCCCCGTCCTTCACCATCCCCAGAAGTTTACTCAAACTCATGTCCATTGAGTCGGTGATGCCATGCAACCATCTCAGCCTCTGCCATCCCCTTCTCCTTCCCAGCATCAGTGTCTTTTGCAGTGAGTTGGCTCGTTGCATCAGGTGGTCAGAGTAATTGAGCTTCAGCTTCAGCATGTCCTTCCAATGAATATTCAGGACTCATTTCCTTTAGAATTGACTGGTTTACTCTTGTAGTCCAAGGGACTCTCAAGAGTCTTCTCCAATACCACAGTTCAAAAGCATCAATTCTTTGGTGCTCAGCTTTCTTCATAGTCCAACTCTCACATCCATACATGACCACTGGAAAAACCATAGCTTTGACTATATGGACTTTTGTTGCAAAATAATGTCTATTTTTTAATATGCTATGTAGGTTTGTCATAGCTTTTCTTCCAAGGAGCAAGCATCTTTTAATTTCATGGCTGCAGCCACCAGCCACAGTGATTTTAGAGCCCAAGAAAATAAAGTCTCTCACTGTTTCTATTGTTTTCCATCTATTTGCCATGAAGCGATGGGACCAGATGCCATGATCTTACTCTTTTGAATGTTGAGTTTTAAGCCAACTTTTTCACTCTCCTCTTTCACCTTCATCAAGGGGCTCTAGTTCTTTTTCGCTTTCTGCCATAAGGGATGGTGTCATCTGCCTATCTGAGGTTATTAATATTTCTCCCAGAAATCTTGATTCCAGCTTGTGCTTTATCCAGCCTGGCATTTTGCATGATGTACTCAGCATATAAGTTAATTAAGCAGAGTGACAATATACAGCCTTGACATACTTCTTTCCCAATTTGGAACAAGTCTGTTGTTCCATGTCCAATTCTAAATTTTGCTTCTTGTCCTGCATACAGATTTCTCAGGAGGCAGGTCAGGTGGTCTGGCATTCCCATCTTTTTAAGAATTTTCCAGTTTGTTGTGATCCACACAGCCGAAGAATTTGCCGTAGTCAGTGAGGCAGAAGAACATGTAATCCATCAGTTCAGTTCAGTTCAGTTGCTCAGTCATGTCTGACTCTTTGCAACCCTATGAACTGCA
>SJYC01136671.1:0-14875 GCA_006408675.1 Madoqua kirkii
TAACCTGAAATGTGGCGGATTAACCATCTGAGCACAGTCTAATCACATTCTTAGACTCACTATCCTTTAAAGTGGAATCCTTTTCCTCGTTCTGGTTAGAGGGAGATGTGAATACGGATAATGGTCAGAGAGGTGGAGTATTGCTGGTCTGATGATGAACAGAAGGGGGTTATGAGTGAAGGAAGGCGAGGCTTCTAGAAGCTTGAAAAGACAGGAAACAGATTCTTTCCCAGAGGCTCGGAAGTGATGTGGCCCTGCTGAAGCTTTTATCATAGTCCAGTGAGATCCCTGCTGGACATCTAAGCTAGAGAAGTCAAAGGAAAGAAATATGTTGTTTAAACCACTAACAATGTAGCAATTTGTTACAGAACAAACAAAAAATAGCACAGTGGCTTTAAGACTTCTCTACTCTCTGTACCAGAAGGGTGAGCCCTGATTTCAAGAAAAACTGTGAGAAAAGGCTCTGCCAGGAAACACTACTAAGAAGAAAGGACCAGAATCTCAGCTGTTGCAGGAGGCAGTGAAAGCACCTCGTCTTCACGTCTGCTGGAAAGACAGGCTCCATGGGAGGAGGCCTCCTTCTCTGGTCCTTTCAGCATCTCTCCCTCAGGGCTCAGACCCCCGTCCCCAAAGCCCCACCCCCTCCTCCAGCCTGTGGACCGTGTGGAGTGCTGACCTGAGCAGATGACCCCCGCGTCCTCCTTGTGTCTGCAGTCGTGCCGCCCCCAGCCTCGGGAAGGGCACCTCCACACCTGGGACTCATTTCTAGCGCAGTTCAGGTAGTCCAGCCAGATGGACCCTGATCCTGCCCCAAAGTGAGCAGACCCCGTGGCACTGAGGGCTTCTCTACAGCCCAGCTGCCTGCACACCACGCGGGCATCCTCCAGGTCCCAGCCGTCATCACAGATGGTGCCCCAGGAGCCCTGGTCAAGGATCTCCACTCTCCCGGCGCAGGGACCGCCCCCGTCCACCAGGCGGAGCTGTCTGCTGCCTGAGGAGAGAGAAATGGGACAATGGGGCGTTGACTTGCGGAATAAGGGTCTTCTGTCCCGTGGGACCCTCACCTGAGCAGTAGGGGCGCTCTCCTCTGAGGCCGCAGATCCTGCTGGTTCAGACACAAAGTGGTCACACCGGGGCAGCACCTGGGTCTGGTTTCCTGAAGAAACAGCGATGATTAGAGGGTTGAGAGGGTTAAAGGACAGGAAAGTCAATTAAATTAAATAATTTTTAGGAAGGGAGGGAAGTTTGGGGGGAAACGGATCCATGTATACGTATGGCCGAGTCCCTGGCTGTTCACCTGAAACTATAACAACATTGTTAGTCGGCTAAACCCCAATACAAAGTAAAAAGTTCAAAAGAAAAAATACAATGACCTAGTGATAGAGCTGCGATGAAAGCTGGAACATACCTGTAACGTTACCATAATCTCAGTGCTCCCTTTCTCCAGGAAGAGCCCTGGTCCTGACAATGGCACGATTCCTGTTTTAAGCCAAGCTTTGCCCTAAGAATAAGCTAAACAAGTTGTTCTATCCTTAATTCACCCCTAAACAGAAAAAGCAAAACAAAAGCTTTTCTGAAGGAGTGTACAATTATTTATCTACAATGTTTGTGTTTTAAAAATACTTATATAAAAGAGATCTCATGGAAAACCAGAGCAAAAAGAAACATTAAAAAATTTCCCAGGGTAGTTGGCTCTTAAAGTACCTGACAGAGAATTTATTTTATTTTATTAACTTTTATTTGACTATAATTGCTTTACAATGTTATGGTAGCTTCTGCTGTACTGCAAATTTAGTAAGTTATACATATACATATGGGCTTCCCAGCTGACTCAGTGGTAAAGAATCTGCCTGCCAAACAGGAGACTGGGGTTCCATCCCTTGGTTGGAAAGAGCCTTTGGAGAAAAAACAAGGCAATCCACTCCAGTATTATTGCCTGAAAAATCCTATGGACAAAGGAGCATGGCAGTCCATGAGGTCACAAAAGAGTCAGACACAACTCAGCGACTAAACAACAACTATCTCTAGCTCTAGCTCTCTCTCTCTCTACATATATATATACACATACATACATACACACATCTCCCCTCTTTCTTGGATTTACTTCCTATTTAGGTCATCACAGAACACTGTGCTATAAAAAAGTTATTATTTATCTATTTCTGTGTGCATGCATGCTAAGACACTTCAGTCATGTCTGACTCTGTGACACTATGGATTGTAGCCCATCAGGCTACATGTCTATGGGATTCTCCAAACAATATCTATTTTATACTTAGTATCCCTGGTGGCTCAGAGGTTAAAGCATCTGCCTCCAATGCGGGAGACCCGGATTCAATCCCTGGGTCAGGAAGATCCCCTGGAGAAGGAAATGGCAATCCACTCCAGTATTCTCGCCTGGAGAATCCCATGGACAGAGAAGCCTAGGAGGTTACAGTCCACGGGGTCGCAAAGATTCGGACACGACTGAGCGACTTCACCTCACCTCACGTCACGTCAATAGTGTAGGGCTTCTGAGTCTGGTGGCTCAGACAGTAAAGAATCCGCCTGCAACCTGCCTTTGATCCTTGGGTTGGAATGTCCCCTGGAGGAGGGCATGGCAACCCACAGTAGTTGTACCAATTTACATACTCATATGTAGGAGGATCCCCTTTTCTGCACATCCTCTCCAGCATTTATTTGTGGATTTTTTGAATGATAGACATTCTAACTGGTGTGAAGTATTACCTGACTGCAGCTTTGACTTGCATCTCTCTATTTATTAGTGATGTTGTATTTGTTAGCCACCTGTATGTCTGGAAAAAAATGTCTTTTAGGTCTTTTTCCCAGTTTTTCATTGGATTGTTTGGTTTGTTGATATTGAGTTGTTTGTGTATTTTGAAGATTAATCCCTTGTTAATTACTTCATTTGCAAATATTTTCTCCCATTCTGAGAGTTGTCTCTTTGTTCTGTTTATAGTTTCCTTTGATATGTAAAAACTTTAAGGTTTAAGTAAATCCTAATTTTTTGTTTTTTCTTTATTTTCTTTAGGAATGTGATCAAAAAAGATCTTGTTGCAACTTATGTCAAAGAATGTTCTGCCTATATTTTCCCCTAAGAGTTTTACATTCTGACAGAGAATTTAAATAGCCATGATTAAAGTACACAAAGAATTAATTGAAATGATGTGTATCTTGGCAGAGAAATGATAACAACCAAAAAGAAAATTCTACAGCTGAAAAAGTTAACAGCTGAAATTAAGAACTAGAGAATCAATGTATCAGCACATTAGATCAACATAAAGTAGAAATAGTAAAATGGAAAAATCAGAGGATAAATATTCTTCTATTTAGAAATGCTGGTCCTATGGTAAGTGCCTGGTTAATAATGCTACATAACAAAATTTCCCCCCAAACTTAGTAGTTGAAGGAATTTAGTTTTAAATTTTGCTTATGATTTCCCGGGTGAATAAGTTGGGAAAGACTCAACTTGCCAGTTCTATCTTTGGGGTTTCTCATGTTGTTGCATTTAGATGTCATCTGGGACTGACATCTGTAAAGGTTTAAGTGAACTGTGGTTATGTAAGGAAATTTCCCAGAAGTATTTTTGTTGTTGTTGGGAGAGAGGGATAATGGAGCATCATGTCCACAACCTAATCCAGAAAGATTTTACACACTCAGGGAAAAAGAGGGCAGGAGAGAGATACAAAAGGAGAGAAAGGGAAAGCTAGAGCAAGAGAAAGAGAGAAAAGAAAGAAAGAAGGATTAAAGCAAAATACTAATCTAACATATTGGGGAATCCAGGTAAAGTTCAGAGAGAATTCATTCCTAGAAAACCTTCACTAAAGGAAATACTAATAAAATCAAACCCATAAAATGCCTAGAGGAAACCTAGTTAAAGGTGTGCAAAACATCTGAGAGAAAGTCAAGATCTAACTGAATGAAGGGATATATGTTGTCAGTGAATTGGGAAACTCAGTGTTGCCAAAGTCAGTCATTCTCAAATTTATATACAGATTAAATCTAACCTCAATCAGACTCCCTGTGCTTTTGTATGTCTGAAACATGACAAGCTGATTCAAAATTTATGTTGCTGTTCAGTCACTTAGTCATGTCTGACTCTTTGTGACCCCAAGGACTGCAGCACACCAGGCTTCCCTGTTCATCACCAACTCCTGGAGCTTGCCCAAATTCATGTCCTTTGAGTCAGTGATGGCATCCAGCCATCTCATCCTTTGTCATCCCCTTCTCCTCCTGCCTTCAGTCTTTCCTAGCATCAGAGTCTTTTCTAGTGAGTCAGCTCTTCACATCAGGTGGCCAAAATATTGGAGCTTCAGCTCAAAAATGTATACAAAATACAAAAACCAAGACTGACCAAAGCAGTTGGCAAGAAAAGCAACAACAGAATTTCTTTAAATTAAAGTTACCCAGACTTACTATGTGTGCTTAGTCACTCAGTCGTGCCCAACTCTTTGTGACCCATAGACTATAGCCCGCCAGGCTCCTCTGTCCACAGGGATGCTCCTGGCAAGAATACTGGAGTGGGTTGCCATGCCCTTCTCCAGGGGATCTTCCCAACCCAGAGATCAAACCCAGGTCTCCTGCCTTGCAGGCAGATTCTTTGCTCTCTGAGACACCAGGAAAGTTCAAGATTTACTATAAAATCACAATAATTAAGAAAATGTGGTACAGGTGCAAGGAGAGACAAAGGATACATGGAACAGAATTGAGAGTCTAAAAAATGTATTCAGACATATGTGCCCTTTCGCTTATCACAAAGGAGGCGCTGCAGTGGGGAATAGTCTTTTCAGAAAAAGATTTTGAGTCAACTGGATACTCATATGAAAACAGGCCACTTTACCCTTATCCTACACAGATGTCAATCCTAGAAGCAACATACAATTATATGCAAAAAAAAAAAAAAAAGTACAATTCTGTGAGATACTCTCAGAGAACATTTTTGTAATTTTGGAGTAGACAAAGTTCATTTTAGAAGAATATAAGGAGTTCTAGGGACTGGATCATGGACTAGTTCAAAACTGAGACAGAAGTATGTCAAGGCTGTATATTGTCACTCTGTTCATTAACTTATATGCAGACTACATCATGCAAAATGCTGGACTGGATGAAGCAAAAACTGGAGTCAAAATTGCTGGGAGAAATATCAATAACCTCAGATATGCAGATGACACCACCCTTATGGCAGAAAGTGAGGAGAAATTAAAGAGCTTCTTGATGAAACTGAAAGAGGAGAGTGAAAATGTTGGCTTAAAACTCAACATTCAAAGAACTAATATCATGGCATCTGGTCCCGTCACTTTATGGCAAAAGATGGGGAAACAGGGACAGACTTTATTTTCTGGGGCTCCAAAAACACTACAGATTATGTCTGTAAAATCACTACAGCCATGAAATTAAAAGATGCTTGATGCTTGGAAGAAAAGCTATGACTAACCTAGTCAACATATTAAAAAGCAGAGACATTACTGACAAAGGTCCATCTAGTCAAAGCTATGATTTTTCCAGTAGTCATGTATGGATGTGAGAGTTGGACCATAAAGAAAGCTGAATGCTGAATAATTGATGCTTTTGAACTGTGGTATTGGAGAAGGCTCTTAACAGTTTCTCGGATGGCAAGGAGGTCCAATCAATCAATCCTAAAGGAAATCAGTCCTGAATATTCATTGGAAGAACTGATGCTGAAGCTGAAGCTCCAATACTTTGGCTACATGATGGGAAGACCTGACTCATTGGAAAAGACCCTGAAGCTAAGAAAGATTGAAGGCAGGAGGAGAAGGAGACAACAGAGAATAAGATGACTGGATGGTTTCACTGACTCAGTGGATATGAGCTTGAGCAAACTCCAGGAGACGGTGAAGGACAGGAAAGCTTGGCATGCTGCAGTCCATGGGGTTGCAAAGAGTCAGACATGACTGAGTGATTGAATGGAACTGACTGACTGAAAGAGCACTACATGGACAGAAATAAGTTGATAAGTCAAACCTGAGATGAGTAACTTAGCTTATTGAAGTACAGCATACCATTAAGAAAATAAAAATATAAGACCAAGAATTAAACACACAAAAATCATAATAAACACTTTTGCCAAAAGTCATCATCATGGTAATTTGCACCGTTGTATTTATAATAGTCGAGAACTGGAAATAAACTCAAATCTCTGCCATTAGTTGAATGGGTCAATACATGGTCATGTGATCATTCAAAGGTACACTCTATAATAGTAAAAGTGAATAAAATGTTGCCATAAACAACATCATGAGTGAATCACGAACACAGTTTGGAGTCAAAGAAATTAGACACAAAAGAACACATACTGTAAGTTTTTACATAAAATTCAAAAACTGAGAAAATATTCTATGGCAGTACAAGTCTTAGGTAAGCAGTATTCCCTGGAGAGGAGGAGGACATGGCTATCAGGAGGCAATAGTGATTCTATGGTGCTGTGAATGTTCTCTTCGTAGATCTGGGTTGGAGAACATGACCTAGGTATACACTTACTGTTTGTACTTTGTTTTCTATTATTATCCTTAAATAATAATGTTTCATTAAAAAATAGCATTCATCTAGATGTTTCTTTCCCTGACATAGCACTTCTTAGCATTTCTTAGCACTTCTTTCTCCTGAAAAAAGGGGGGAACAATGAGAATGCTATGGAGCAGGACCTTACAGAGCCTTCTCGGGACAGACCACCCTCATGTCCTCCACCTGCCTCTGTTTGTAGAAAAACCTAGCTAAAGAATAATTTGATCACAGAAATGAAAAGAATCAGAAACAAAGGAAAATGGTCAAATAGGACAAAATAGTAACAGTTTAGCCCTAAACAAATTCAAGGACCTTTAGTTCCTTCTCATGGGCTATAGATAACATTCTGAGCCATATCTTCTGAGCTATTTTGCAGATACTGAAATCCCAAACAGGTGGTAGCAATAAATTACATGATGAGCAGACTAGTGGGGTGCCATTTCCTTCTCCAGGGGATCTTCCCAACCCAGGGATCAAACTTGAGACTCTTGCATTGCAGGCAGATTCTTTACCATCTGAGCCAACAGGGAAGTTCATAATCTTCATCTTGCACAATTCCAAGATCAGCCTCAAGGAAATGGGAACAAACCAGCACTAGAACTGATGATTAACTGTAATTCAAACAACAAAGATGACACTGATCAGACCTATTTCAAGATGATTGTCACAGCTAGCTGTGCTATTCTGCAGGTAACCTGTCCCCGACTTCTGCCTGTGCACTCCTGAAATTCCCATTTAAAAACACTCACACATGATCAGCAAGGAGGAGCCGGTTCTTCGATACATTAGTCCTCTGTCTCCCCAGAACTGCTGGTTTCCTCAATAAACCTGTCTTTATTTTACCCCACACTTGTCTCTCAGTGTTGGATTCTTGAGTGAATGAGCAGGTGAAACTTGAGTTCAGCAACAAGATTAAACATTTCACTACAGAATATCCTTCTTTTTAAGCCTGTTTTCCCTTACTCTCTGCTCTGGGGACATTTCACGCCAGGAGCATCCTAAGTAAAGTAGCCCTTCCCTCTCTTACCTGAACAGATCACACAGGCCGTGTTGCCATGGGAACAGTCAGGAACACCCAGGACAGTCACAGGGCATTTCCACAGGAAGGACTCAGTCCCTAAGCAGTGAAATCGGGCTTTCCAGAGCTGATCACTTCCTTCTGCTCCGTTTGGGGTGGAGATGGCGACTCCACAGCTGAGCTGACGACAGACGACATTGGCATTGGCCAGACTCCAGTGGGACGCACAGAGCGCTCTCCATTGTCCAGAAATGCTCATCTCCACCTGCCCCTCACACTGAGAGGAGCCATTTGTCACCAGCCAGATATCTGTGTACACTGACAGAAACAGACAGGATTTCAGAAAAATCTTATTCCTTTTTTAGCTTGAAGTGAGTATACACAGAGGCTAAATCCTGACCTGCATGTCACGTGAACAGACAACCTGAGCAGCTCCACTGTGGTGACAAGTGCCCCCTGGACAGGGCACTCTGGGGCAGACCCAGAGCTCAGGCTCCTCCCCCTCACACTTGAACTCTTCAGCCCAGACCCTACCGTCAGACTCTCTGAAGGGCACATGTCCCAGGATAGACACAGCCTTGCCACACCCCAGCTCTGCACAGATGACCTGGGCAGTGGGGAGTGTGAAGTTCCCATCAGACACTGGGGTCCAGGCTTCTCCAGAATGCACCTCTCGCCCTGAGCAGGGTCCATCCCCTCCAGCCAGATGCACAAATCCTAATAGAAACAGAGAACAATAAACCCAGTGAGTGTTCATGAACCTGGCTTGACAATTGGAAACAAAATTCACAGGCAATGGTGGGAATATATATTGGTTAGGAATGTTAATTCTTATCTGGGGCCCTGGAAACTTCAAGGCCCAAAGAAACTGCCAAGTGGTAAACATTCAACTTGATTGCATAGCTGAACTAACTGAGAGTGAAAAAAGATCATGGGATTCGAGAGGTTAGAGGTCTAAGAGCCAGAGAAGTTTAGGAGGTCATCCTGAAATTTCTGGGGCTAGAATTTGGGGCAGTTTTCTCTGAGCCAATATTCAAGTCACTGGGGATGGGAACATCATGCGGGCTGGATCTGAGTGCAGGCATTAGGTCACAATTAGGTAAGCTAATTGTGAAAGAAGTTGTTCACAGATAAGTTTGGAAATGATGAAAGCTCAGAGAGCCATAGGAGAGGGAGGGAATGATCCTAGCCACCTTTCTTAAAAACCTAGGATTTATGAACACCTGAGAGAAAGTGAAGTCTCAGTGGGATTATGCAAGACAACTGAGTTAGTTGATTACTTCATCCTAGACATGAGATTCTTGGCAAATGTGAAGGAGTGATGATAATTTAATGTATTCAGAGGAAAACAACAGAATGGGAAAGACTAGAGATCTCTTCAAGAAAGTTAGAGATACCAAGGGAACATTTCAAGGACAGAAATGGTATGGACCTAACAGAAGCAGAAGATATTAAGAAGAGGTGGCAAGAATACACAGAAGAACTGATGCTTTTGAGCTGTGGTGTTGGAGAAGACTCTTGAGAGTCCCTTGGACTGCAAAGAGATCCAACCAGTCCGTTCTAAAGGAGTTCAGCCCTGAGTGTTCTTTGGAAGGAATGATGCTAAAGCTGAAACTCCAGTACTTTGGCCACCTCATGCAAAGAATTGACTCATTGGAAAAGACTCTGATGCTGGGAGGGATTGGGGGCAGGAGGAGAAGGGGACAACAGAGGGTGAGATGGCTGAATGGCATCACCGACTCGATGTACATGAGTTTGGGTGAATTCCGGGAGTTGGTGATGGACAAGGAGGCCTGGCTTGCTGCGATTCATGGGGTCACAAAGAGTCAGACACAACTGAGCGACTAAAGTGAACTGAACTGAACCCTATCTATATGCCAAATGCATATTCCTTTCCTATGTGGTTGCCATTTCCTTCTAAAGGGAACTTTCTGACTCAAGGGTTGAGTCTGCTCCTCCTGCATTGGCAGATGGGTTCCCTATAGGGACATTCAGACGTGTTAAATTCCTTTCCCTTTATTGCATTTCATTTTATGTGAAGTATCTCTTTCAGCTAGTCACTAAATGAGGCTGACAGAAAGAGATTGCTATTAAAGAAACAAAGAGAAAGCAGGAGTCATCATTCAACTCTAGTCCACCAAAATAGGAGCAAGGATCTCTAGAAGAAAACATGGGGCTTCCCTGATGGCTCAGCAGTAAAGAATCTGTCCGCAAAGCAAGAGATATGGATTTGATCCCTGGGTTGGGAAGATCCCCTGGAGAAAGAAACGGCAACCCACTCCAGTATTCTTGCCTGGAGAATTCTGCAGACAGAATGGCCTGACCAGCTACAGTCCACTGTGTCGAAATGAGTTGGGCATGATTAAGTGATTAAACAACAAAAACAAGAGAATTATACTTTAGAAAGACTAAAGTTTCCTAAATCTCACATGTACCCCCTTTATATGCTGAGAGTATGTTTTGATAAGAATCAGGATACATTTGTATTTTAAACCATAACTAAAGAAGACACAAAATATAGTTTAAGGGAACAGCTCCAGAGAGATGGGGAGATAGAAAGTCTGCTACATGATAGCTGCAGGCACAGGGCAAAGAAGGGGTGAGTGAAGTAGAGAAGAAAAAGGGGTCCATGCTCCCTAAAACCACCAATGAACCCACCTCCTCTGTTCTGCATTTAAGAGGAAAGGTGGCGACAAGAATGGAATCCCAGGTGGGCTGAGGGGACAGATCCAAGCAGAAGGGATGGTGTCCAGTGTAGCCATTGCTGCCTTGTTCTGTTTCCACTCATCAGAGAAGCTCTGAATGCTCCCCCAGAAGGTACCCCAGGGATGAACAGAGAGACTGAGAAGGGCCATAAGGGATGCAGATAGAGCTCCCCATCTAAATTCAAGGTCACTAATGTGCTGCCCCCTTTCCTCATGCCCGCTCAGGCTCAAGATTCCCAGGATGCAGCCCTGTGGTCCACACAAGCCCACTCTGAGGCCCCCTCACCCTGACTCCATCTTTACAGCACAGACGTGGAAGGAAGCATCTGTGACACACAGGCCCCAGAATCCCCACCGGAGCTCAGAGATGGCCTCAAGAGCCAGCCATGGGCCCCTTAAGGTCTCAGTAGGGCCAACACTGAGGGCAGCTGCAGGTTCGCCCACAGCCCTGCCACATCCCACACCAGAGGGACCCCTCACCCCAGTCAGCAGACACAACTTCTCTGTCCTGCCATGCCTGTCCTTCCTATTGAGACCTGGGAGAAAAGACAGTTGAATACATGCTTTTCTTCCTCTAAATAGGCTAATATTTACCCATTATTTATGCAAGAATCACTTCCTTGTTATCTGGTCCTCTCACTCTTAAGCCCCATGACTGTACCTGACGCCATCTCCTTCTATATCTGGACCTTTAACAGATTAATGATAAAAACTGATTATAAATATCAAAATCAAAATTTAAACTCAGCTGCTGAAGTAAGACCTGTTGCTGAGTCACTTGGAATTGATGCTCTACTCCCTCTGGCCCAGAATCATCATTCCTTACCAGTTATGGACTCCACACCATCTCCAGAAACCACCAGACAGACACCTAGAACACAGGACATGCTTTCTGGGGTTCAGTCATCCCTCCCACAGGATGACACAAGGATGTGTTTAGTGAACTAGGTACACATGGTCTCACTCACCTCAAGATTGAGATCTCACAGGTAAGATGCTGTTAGTGGCTCCAGACTCTGTCAGAGGGAGGGGTGGGCTGGAAAGGAGGGGCTAACTCAGGACTAGCAGGCTATCCCCACAGCACCCTCTACCCCAGAGCTGAGGGTGCAGGGTCAACATGGACCAACTCACCCTCGGATGAAGCTACATCTTCTCTGAGACATAAGGAAATCTCAGTGTCCAATCTCACCAAAGATTTGAGGGAGGAAAATTTTAGGGAGTTCACTAACCCAACTGTGTCCACAATGAACTTGAGAGCACACAGTACAGGGGTCAGGAAAACAGGCTCAGGAGCCAGACTGCCTGGTCTTGACTCACAGTTTAGCCACATGCCATGTGTGGACCTTGAACAGGTTTCTTACATTCTCTGATTAGTAAAAGGAGGGTTACGATCCTACCGAGATGACTGAGTTTTGGTGAGGATTAAGTGCGCTGGCATTAGCATGTGATATTGCAACACTAGTTAACAGTAGTACATGTGCTGATGCTGATGTGCTCAGTCATGGCCAACTCTTTGCAACCCCATGGACTGTAGCCCACCAGGTCTCACAATCCATGGAATCGTCCAGGCAAGAACAGTAGTACATAGTAGTAGTATTATGTACTACTGTTAACTTGCTTCCCTGATTTCCCAGATGGTAAAGAATCTGCCTGCAATGCAGATCTGAGTTTGATTCCTAGGTCAGGAAGATCCTCTGGATAAGGGAATGACAACTCACTTCGGTATTCATGCCTGGGAAATCCCATGAACAGAGGAGACTTGAGGGGCTACAGTCCATGGAGTCGCAAAGAGTTGGTCAGGACTGAGTGACTAACACACACGCACGCACACACACACACATACACACACACACACACACACACACACACACACACAGTAGTAGAGATGTTAGGGCATCTCCCACCATCTCAGGAACCCCAGGACTCTAGAACAGGAATTCAACTCTGTTACCTGGAGCCTTGACTGAGGCTGTCAAAACTCCCAGGAACCACATGCTGTGATGGTCATTGCTGCCAATCAGAGTTGTGAGTCTTCCACACATCACCCCTTCTCTCTGTGCTCCATACAACTGCTCAAGAACCTCGACCTTACCAATGGTGAGCTTTTGTGAATTAAGCTGTTTACTTGCTCATTTTACTTTATAAACTTGAATGTACTTGGCAAAACGTTTTGGGTCTATATCACCTCCATATCCCCAATGCCTGGCTAACTAAAATTCTAAATGATTTCTCTTATATACCTGAATGAATGAATGAATGAATGTCAGCCTGGTATTTTACACAAATCATTTCAATCAAAAAGAAATCTTTTCAGAAATAATTTAACTTGTGAGGATGTAACTGATACTATTAAATGGTATGAGCTATATATGGTTCACTTCAACACCTTTCTGCAATGAATGCAGTAAATTCCAATATCTAGAAACAACCTAACTCCATTCCAAGAGCAGTGCTGAAAGAACCAGTTCTAAACATGTATAAAATTTCAAGTTTCTTTCTATATCTGAAGTTGAAATAGACAAAACACAGTGCACTGACAGGTGAAGACCGTGAAGCCTCCTGTTCTGGTCTGAATCAGATATGGCCAAGTGGTCAGGTTGTTTATGTATTTATCATTTGGCACATTTCCAATTCAAACCACACACAACTGTAACAGGAAGAAATTTTGTTATAAAAAAATTTAAACATCTTCCATGTTGAATTAGAAGTACAGAAGTAAAGAGCAGAAAGAATCTTGTTCTTTTACTTAGGCTAACAATTTGTCCTTATGGATTGTAAGGCAATACAACATATAGCATTATTATTTCCAAATCACCGTGAGAAAATGGAGGTTCCAGAGGTTTTGCTAGGAAAATTAATAATTAAACCTGCTTGCCTGAGGAAAATTTCCTCAGGGCCAACTAGACAGAGTGGCTAATTTTTCAGTTAAAAAGACCTATACAACTTTAAAGGAAAATTATTAATTGAGTTGTTACACCAAAGTGTTGGGGATCCCCCTCACCATCTGTGTTCCTTGTCTGGATGGGACCAGGGTTTGTAAAGGCTCCTTTACCAAAGACACTTCATCACAAGGGCATGTGATGAGCTTCATCATGAGCTGGTCATGAGCTGGCTGAGGTTCAGCCCATCATTCTACTCAGCCCTTTACAGTCTATAACCAGCAACATTGAACAAAGAGCATGGCACTGAATTGGCCTCACTCATTCCTCCATAGTGGAGCATCAGATACCCAGAGACCAGAGCAGATCAAAGCTACTAAATCAAAGACAAGCAGATTCTAAGTGGAGCGCATGCTGACCAAAGACACTTCCCCACTGCTATTGGGAAGGAAGAAGCCCTCTCATCCAAGACACCATCTGTGAGAGGAGAGACAGAGATGCCTTCTTGAACAGAGGAAAACCAGTCTCAGCAGGGAGCTTGAAATAGAGTTGTCAAGATAATTATTACAATTAACCCCAGCTAGGTTGAAGGACAAATTTTAAATGGAAGAGTCTGTTATTTTAAATGGGAGAGTCTGTGTTAACTTTATGGAACTTTCAATCCATGCAAACACCACTTGCTACTGCACAAAATGAAATCAGTTATAAAAATAATGGCTACTACATTTTTGCATATTTAAATTCTAGAGGACCCATTTTTAAGCCTACACAAAAAGAAAATTCATAAATCTTCTCTTGTTTTTAAATGCATAGAGTTGTCACCTTTGTGAACTCTAATTCTTCCAGCTCAAAATTACTGCTATGTCTATTTAATCTGTAACAACTTTATTATTGTTTCAAGTGGAGGCGTCTCAAGAGCAAGTACTGTGCCCTATTCTTCAGTGTCTTTTTAAGGTCAAATAAAGACACATAGCAAGAGCTTAACAAATATTGGATAACTAAAGAAATTAATGCAAGGACAAATGCTGGAAATAACTCTGCAGTTAGTGATACTGAGTGGAGAAGGGAGGTGGGGTCAGGGGAGACACAAATCTGACTAATCCCACTTGACACAGACTGAGGTAGAATAAGGAGTCAGAGACACACCAGATAAAGCATCCAAATAGAAAATGCCTTCAAATCCCATTCTGGGGAGGGTCCAATCACGTTCAGTTTCTACACAAAGCTGTACCTCAGAAGCTTCTCCCAGGTGAGAAAAAACTGACAGCACTGCTCTCAAGGATGTGGCCTAGACAGTAACACGAATCAAATAGTTATTTTTCTAGTTCCCAGGGACTCATTCTAGCTAATGAATCGTGAGTGGTGTCACCTGCGTCACTTCTGAGTTGAGGCATGAAAAGCCCAAGTGTGACTGTCTAGTCTCTCTCTTTCCTACCCCAGAAGCTTTGTGTTCCAAATGGTGGACATGCAACAGCCTCACTGATCACAAACATTTGTTGGTTGTGATGAGTATATGTTGTGTGTTGTTTCTGAGATTTGGAGGTCACTTGTTCCAGCAGCAGAGCAGAGCTTATTCTGGAGGATACAGAGGAGAAAGAAGACTTGGAAAGAGGACAGAATCAGTCACATGAAGCAGGTGCTTTCCTGGATCTCCTCTTCCTTCTATGTCTTGATCCCTCAGGTCTCACCTTGGATCCTCTGTAGGACTTGGTTGGTTCCCAGCCACGATTTCTTCTTTTTTTTTTTTTTTT
>SJYC01136673.1:0-27270 GCA_006408675.1 Madoqua kirkii
TTTCTCAAGAGGCAGGTCAGGTGGTCTGGTATTCCCAACTCTTTCAGAATTTTCCAAAGTTTATTGAGATCCACACAGTCAAAGGCTTTGGCATAGTCAAGAAAGCAGAAATAGATGTTTTTCTGGAACTCTCTTGTTTTTCCCATGATCTAGCAGATGTTGGCAATTTGATCTCTGGTTCCTCTGCCTTTTCTAAAACCAGCTTGAACATCAGGAAGTTCACGGTTCACGTATTGCTGAAGCCTGGCTTGGAGAATTTTGAGCATTACTTTACTAGCATGTGAGATGAGTGCAACTGTGCAGTAGTTTGAGCATTCTTTGGCATTGCCTTCCTTTATGCATTAGTATACTGTATTGGTGTTTTTCTTTCTGGCTTACTTCACTCTGTATAATAGGCTCTAGTTTCATATACCTCATTACAGCTGATTCAAATGTATTCTTTCTAATGGCAGAGTAATAAATGTATCTATATTTGCAACTGAATCACTATGCGGTACACTTGAAACTAACATGTTGCTAATCACCAACACCCCAATTAAAAATAAAAAGCTAAAAATAAATTGTGATACAGACATACACACAAAAAAAGACCTTGCAACTTTGGAAGATTATAGCATCTGTGAATTGACTGCCCAGTAACTCTTATTTCTCCTCTGTCAAAACTAGTAGCCCAGGAAAAATTACTCAAACTTATGGAAATAGCAAAAATTTTATTATTACTATGCTGCACTATGTATTTTAGACTTTACATTACTTATAAGCTAATACATTAGCAGGAGACACATAAAACTCCTGGGACAGAGACAAAAGACTTTCTTACAGCTCAGTAAAAAGCATGAGCATCAGCCTATCTGCTGTCAGTCTCCCCTGATCTCAAATCTCACAGGGGAGACGCACCAAATTCAGACAGACTATGCACATGATAGGTTTACATCACAGCTGAGGAAGGCTGAATTTCAGCAATCAACCACTTTGAAAGCCAACTAGCAGGAAAGTTTTTTTTTTTTTTTCCAGTTGTATGCCAGGATGAGCAGGGATTGGCAGGTTAATTTTTCTCTGTTCTTTTTACCTATATAATAAAAAGCTTGATAAACCGGTAAAAGACAATGATTTCTTCTGGAAGGCTTCTCAGAGCTCTTAATGTGATAGAAAATATCCAAGAGGAAAAATCACTATTCAGTGTTTCCTTTAAATTTTATGACCGTGGATTCATTCTACTTAAGAATAACGAATGCCAAGCACATTTTTAAAAAAGTACTGTTGGCTCTTGCTATTTTGCTTGCCTCCCATAATTCATTTCTTTGTCTTTAAAAAACACTGTACTATATTTAATCTATGCATGAATATGGGCTTCCCTGGTAGCTCAGCTGGTAAAGAATATGCCTGCAACACAGGAAACCCTGGTTTGGTTCCTGGGTTGGCAAGATCCCCTGGAGAAGGGATAGGCTACCTGCTCCATACCCTATCCCTTGGGCTTCCTCAGTGGCTCAGAGGGTAATGAATCCAAATGCAGTGCGAGATCTGGGTTTGATACCTGGGTTCAGATGATCCCCTGGAGGAGGGCATGGCAACCCACTCCAGTATTCTTGGAGGAGCCTGGCGGGCAAGTCCATGGGGACGCAAAGGGTTGGACACAACTGAGCGACTAGGCACAGCACAGCACATGCATGAATATAAAGTACTTAGTGCAGAAAGGTGTGTGTAAAGTGCTCAGTATTTGAAATGGCTGTTTTCCCTATTCTGTGGCTTTCACTGACATGCTAACCTTAATCACATGATCATGGTAGTAACTACACTGTTTTATTAAGTTTTTGTACCACAATGTACTGCATCCCTGGACTGCAGAGCCACTTACATAAGTGCTAACATTCCTAACTCCCTGATGTAACTTTCTAAAAGTCTTTGCTTACTCTTACATGTGAGATATCTTACTATTAATTTAATGCTTCTTTATATTCAATATATTCACAATCTGTGCAAAGTCTATTCACCATCTAACTATAGTTTGTGTCCCCTGAATGTATGCTAGACGAATCTATCTGTTAACACCATGGATATTTTGCTTAAAAAGGGGGTGGTGTTAGCGGTGGCACAGATAAGGTGGCTCCAAATATTCTGTCCACTCCCCTGAATCTCTCAGACACCTATAATTAGGAGCAGTTATACAATAAACTCTAGCAGACTAGATGGAAGTGCTATGCAAGACTTCCTCAGAAGCGCTACCCAGGACTCACCTGCTGCTGTACCTGACAACGTGCAGATGAGATGCTGGCTCCCATCAGCCTGACTTCCTGGGTGACCCTGTGGAACACAGCCCCATCAACTATCAAGTCTGAAGCATGTGGTATGAGAAGGATATTCACAGATTATCTGGACTAGGGCATAGTCAGTTTTGGAGGGCCACACTGCTTATTGCAAATGCTAAGTCCTCATAGAGGTCGTCCCTGATTACACAATATAAAGGAAATACTCAGTCACTTTATCACATCACCTTAATTCTTTATACATACTTTTGTTTCAAAAAGTGTTTTATCACATAATGTAAGGTAAGCTTAGTAAGAAATGAGAACTAGAATCTGATGATCCTGGACTATTATTTGGCACTTTGTAGGTGTTCTGTAAATATTTTCTGACTGAATTTTAAGCCCCTAGGTTTTCTAAACTCTTTGTTTATAAAATTCACGATATATCCTTGTTTCAGAAACCATTCAGTAAAGAAGACAATTCTTATATTCTTACATATGTACACAGACATATGTAAACAGACACACATGCACACGCATATACCTGTGTGTGTGCACTTGTACTTCCCTTAGTTTATCTGCATCAAAATTTTATATGTAACAGGAAATTTTTCTTATGACTGAGAGGTTAAGGTTCAGGGGCGTTAGGCACCTACTTACATAATCTATTTGCATTTTGAGCTTAAGTTGAGCGTCATCCTCATTTACTTCCGTTCAGTCACTTAGGAGTAAAGCGGCTTCTTTTTTGAGCCAACATGTTCCTTCATTCCTTTATATTGTACACATTTCTCTGGAGCTCTGGAATATGAATAACCCCTCTGTAACTTAGTAGCCCTACTGAATAGAAGTACTTAATATTTTATTATGTTAGCTTTCCCAAATTAGACTTCTGTGTTGTTACTCTCAATATTTTAATGGAATAGAATTATTCTTTGGTTACATTAAGAAACACTGGACCCCATGAACCACAGCATACCAGCCTCTCTATTTCCTTTACTATCTCCTCGAGCCTGAGCAACTTCATGTCCAGAGGTGAAAAGTTATATTTCTCAACATCAGTTCAGTTCAGTTGCTCAATCGTGTCCGACTCTTTGTGACACCATGAATTGCAAAATACCAGGCCTCCCTGTTCATCACCAACTCCAGGAGTTCACTCAGACTCACGTCCATCGAGTCCGTGATGCCATCCAGCCATCTCATCGTCTATTGTCCCCTTCTCCTCCTGCCCCCAATCCCTCCCAGCATCAGAGTCTTTTCAATGAGTCAGCTCTTCGCATCAGGTAGACAAAGTACTGGAGTTTCAGCTTTAGCATCATTCCTTCCAAAGAAATCCCAGGGTTGATCTCCATCAGAATGGACTGGTTGGATCTCCTTGCAGTCCAAGGGACTCTCAAGAGTCTTCTCCAATACCACAGTTCAAAAGCATCAATTTTTCAGCACTCAGCCTTCTTCACAGTCCAACTCTCACATCCATACATGACCAGAGGAAAAACCATAGCCTTGACTAGATGCACCTTAGTCGGCAAAGTAATGTCTGTTTTTGAATATACTGTTTAGGTTGGTCATAACTTCTCTTCCAAGGAGAAAGCATCTTCTAATTTCATGGTGTGTGAGATGAGTGCAATTGTGCGGTAGTTTGAGCATTCTTTGGTATTGCCTTTCTTTGGAACTGGAATGAAAACTGACCTTTTCCAGTCCCGTGGCCACTGCTGAGTTTTCCATATTTTCTGGCATATTGAGTGCAGCACTTTCATAGCATCATCTTTCAGGATGAAACAGCTCAACTGGAATTCCATCACCTCCAGTAGCTTTGTTCGTAGCGATGCTTTCTAAGGCCCACTTGACTTCAGATTCCAAGATGTCTGGCCCTCGATTAGTGATCACATCATCATGATTATCTGGGTCATGAAGATCTTTTTTGTACAGTTCTTCTGTGTATTCTTGCCACCTCTTCTTAATAGCTTCTGCTTCTGTTAGGTCCATACCATTGTTGCCCTTTATTGAGTCCATCTCAACATAGATTGTGTCATTTTCTTAATAAGGATTTCCCAAGTGTTACCAAGAATAAGCAACGTTATTCAGTATTTCTAAAATATATATATATATTTTTGAAGAACAACCTACTGTGTAGAATGCAGTTCTAGGAAATGGTCATCCAGACAAATGGTGATCCATATTGTAAATGGGAAAGAACAACTGGTTGAAGAACAATAGACCAGCCCAGAAGTGTAGTCCTGGCAATGACTTTGAGTGGATTTCATTTGCTTCCTCTATAAACTGAAGCAACTGAGCTAAACTAAGTGCTATTTATCTTGAAAGCATGAATTAAAAAAACAAACAAACAAACAAATAAGAGTATATAACTTACCATACACTGTTACGTAAATACACTAAAAAAGCTGGTAAACAAGAATCACACTGATTATATTTTGAAAATAATCTGACTGAAATTATTCAGGAGGAAAAGGCCAAGAAAATAGAAGGTACCTGAGCTCATAGCGCCTAGAAAAAACCCAAATCACAAATGTCTGTAGAAAGTAGAAGGTCCCTGATCTCATAGCCCCTAGTAAAACAACCAAATCACAAATGTTGTAGAAAAACCATCAGTGAGAAGATCAGAACCTATGAGAAAAGATCTTACAGAACTAGAGATTTATTTTTTAAAAAAAGACTAAACAACACAGGGAGGAAAGGCATACCTGTGATATAGTCAACTGACATACATGGCAAACACTGGCAGGGCCTTCCCCATCAGTCTGATGATTAAGACTCTGCACCACCAAACAGCAAATGAAAATATGATCAGCATCACACGTAATTAGGGAAATGCGCATCAACACTACAAAGAGATATCTCCTCCCAATGGACGAGATGGTTGTCATTAAACGACTACAAACCATAAATGCTGGAGAGAGCCTGGAGCAAAGGGAAGCCTCTAGGCCACTGGGGGAAATGTAAATTGGTAATAGTGCTGTGGAGAACAGCATGGAAGTTCCATAAAGACCTAAAGACAGAGATACCGTATGATCCAGTACACCAATTCTTAGAACTCTATCCTGAAAATAATTGTAATCTGGAAGCAAAACAAAATAAAACACATGCACTCCAATGTACACTGCAGGACTGTCTACAGGAGCCAGCACCGTGAAGGGACTGATGTCTAAACAGAGGTGAACGGATGAAGAAGTTGTGCTATGTTTATACACAAACAAGGGAATGTTACTCAACCAGAGAAGAAGAGTGAAATACTGACTCGCAGCCACATAGTATTATGATCGCTAGGTCCTTCTAAGTGATGCAGGTAAAAGAGAAAAAGATAAATGTCATATGGTATCACTTTAAGTAAAATCTCAAATTTGACACAAATGAACTCATTTACAAATCTGAAACAGACTTACAGACGTAGAAAACCCAATTTAGAGGCACCAAAGTGGAAATGTCGGGGTGAAAAGTAAATCAGGAGATTCAGATTAACATATATACATCCGTGTACAGAACAGATCATCCACAAAGACTGACTGTATATAATGGGGAGCCCTAGTAAACAGTATGAAATAACCTATAGGGGCACAGCCTCCGAAAGAGACTACATGTTAGGTCTATGAATATCTGAATCTCACTGCTATACAACTACAAAGCCAACATTGGAAATGAACTATACTACAACAAGAAATACCACTAATCTGGTAAATAAAATGAAATTCCATCTATATCACCCTCAGTCCTGGGTGACATGATCTGGGGTTCACAACCCTGGGGCCTGTCCTGGGGCCGAGGGAGCTGAGAAGGATGTGCCAGCAAATGAGCCCCTCATGGACCCGGCCTGTGTGTCCGTCTGTATGAATAGGCAGTCTCCACTCCAGGGTCAGCTCTGAACAGACAAGAATAATGCACCCAAAGGATGTTGGGACCTTTGGGCTAAAATCTTGAGCTTTAAAGATTTATCTGGACTCAACAACTCGCAGTGGTTGGGTTCCCACCTCTAGTCTCTTTCTTTACAGTTGCCCCAATCATAGTGTGCCACGGTTCACGGGGTCACAAAGAGTCAGACACGACTGAGGGACTGAACTGAACTGAATCAGAGGCCACCACATCAGCGGCACAGTAGGTTTGAAGGTTTCAATCCTAAAGGAAATCAACCCACAATATTCACTGAAATATTCATTGGAAGGACTGAGGCTGAAGCTCCAAGACTCTGGCCACCTGATGCCAAGAGCACACTCATTAGAAAAGACCCTGATGCTGGGAAAGATTGGAGGCAGGAAGACAAGGGGATGACAGAGGACGAGATGGTTGGATGGCATCACCGACTCAATGGACATGAGTCTGAGCAAGCTCCAGGAGATGGTGACGGACAGGGAAGCCCTGCGTGCCACAGTCAACTCTGGGTTGCAAAGAGTCAGATGCAACTGAACAACAAAGGTTTGAAGGGGCTGGGATCTGTCCTAGGCATCAGAGGTGGGAGGGCTAATGAGGAGGAAATAATGAGATACAAATGCGTGATTCTGTGTTCTGCCACGTGACACTCACTGACAAATGAGAAACGGGACTTTTCACTGAGGCTCTGGTGCTCTAATAACCAGAGCTGAGGAATGAAAAAATCCTGTCACCTTGTGGTCATTCCTCTAACAACACCTTTACAACCTGTGCTGATGGTAACTTACCCTCACAAGGCCTGAGGGCCTAGAAAGGACTGCTGCCCTCAAGAAAAGGTTTCGGGTAGGTAACACCAGAAGAATCTGAAACAGGGCAGGCTTTCAAGAAGGCAATTTCACTGGGTAAGTTGTATTCCAACGGATTTTTAAAAAATCACGCATGTAAAGATCCTCAGTATCACTCAATATTGCACGCGGGTGGGCTAAGTAGCCTCAGATGTTTCCCGACTCTTTGTGACCCCATGGACCACAGCTCTCCAGGTTCCTCTGTCCATGGATTCTCCAGGCAAGAATAAAGGAGTGAGTTGACATTGCCTCCTCCAAGGTATCTTCCTGACTCAAGGATCACACCTTTATCTCTTATATCTCCTGTACTGGTTAGCAGATTCTTTACCATTAGCACCACCTGGGAAGCCTACTATTAGAGAAATACAAGTCAAAAATACAAGAAGGTACCACTGCTTCCCTAACAGCTTGGTAAAGAATCCGCTGCGATGCAGGAGACCCTGGTTCGATTCCTGGGTCAGGAAGATCTGGTAGAGAAGGGATAGGCTACCATACTCCAGTATTCTTGGGGTTCCCTTGGCTCAGCTGGTAAAGAATCTGCCTGCAATGCGGGAGACTCGGGTTTCAATACCTAGGTTGAGAAGATCCCCTGGAGAAGGGAAAGGCTACCCATTCCAGTATTCTGGTCTGGAGAATTCCATGGACTATACAGTCCCTGGGGTCACAAAGAGTCAGACGCAACTGAGTGACTTTCACTTCACTATCACTGCTCATAGGTGAGAATTATCATCATTTACGTCTACAAACAGTAAAGTTGGGGAGAGCCTGAAGACAAGGAAACCCTCTCAGGGTTCAATATAGAGATAGAAAATGATCCAGCATTTATACTTTGGGGACTCTACAAGAGAGAGAACTACAATTTCAAAAAGTCACATGCAACCCAGTGTTCAACAGAGCACTATTTACAGTACACAAGACACAGGAGCAACCATAATGCCCATCCATAGAGAAATGGATGAAGAAATCGTGGTATATTTATGCAGATGAGGGACCGTTACTAAACCACAAAAAGAGACTGAAATAATGCCATTTGTAGCAACATAGTAGGATGATCACTAGATCCCTCTAATGGAAGAACTAAAAACCTCAGAGGAAGAAAGATATCATATGGTATCAATTTTAGGGAGAATCTAAAAATTGATATAAATGAAATCATTTACACAGATGAAAGAGATTCACATACTTGGAAAATCGAGGGGAATGTTGGGGACGAGGAGCAAATCAGGATGTAGGGATTAACACGTATGCACTCACATACAAAAAAACGCATCATTTACAGTGGGCTACACTGCACAGAGGGGAATCCCACTCAAATTCCTGAAATAGCCAACAGAGCCAAGGACTCAGAAAAGGCTAGAAATTGGTTCATGTATACCTGAAGCTTGTTACCGAGCACCTTCAAAAACTACAGCACTGGAAAGGGAAGTATATTCCAGCAGAAACAGTGATTAACTTCACATGTGAAAGGGCTACTGTATTTCCCCCAGGCCTGGGTGCTCTGGGTTAAGGTCACCTCCTTGAGGCATCCAAGACAGAACTGTGCCTCTCCAGACAGAGCTGAGGAGGAGGTGCCGGAAAATGACCCCAAATGGACCTGTGGTATTTGTCCACTCAGAGTGAAATCAGTCTAGAGATCAGAGTTAGCCCTCCACGGGTAAACAGGATTGGCCCACGTAGTCACTCAGTCATGTCCGACTCTGAGAGACCCCATGGACTGTAGTCTGCCAGGCGCCTCTACCCACGAGATTCTCCAGGCAAGAATACTGGAGTGGGTTGCCGTTTCCTTCTCCACGAGATCTTCCAGACTCAGGGATCAAACCTGTGCATCCTGCACCTCCTGCACTGCCCATGGAATCTTTTACCAGTGAGCCATCAGGGAAAAATAAACATGAATCCAAAGAATGCCTGACCTTGGGCTGAAGAAGCTTCGAAACTGATCTGGTCTCCTCCTCTCCAGGTGGGGGGTAGCCACTGGCACCATCCTTCCTGTCATCCCACTTTCAGATCGCCCCATCAGCAGGGTGGGCTGGAAGGGGTCGGGACTTGTCCTGGGGGTCAGTGGGAGACTAACAGTGGGGAGGGCCTGAGAAACCAGCCCCGGGGTGTGTGAACTGGCACTTACCACTCTCCGCAAGTCAGAAACAGGGCTTTCACTAAGCCTGACATAACCAGTGTGCAGTGAAGACACGCTGCTGCCCTCTCGCCATTTCACGTAACAACAGCTTTAGAACTGATGCTGATCGACACTTACTACTGACAACGACTGTGGGCGTGTAAATAACACCTGCCCTCATTAATGGCCTGTAGTAGGTAATCCCGTAAGAATTCCAAACAAGGCAGGACTTTAAAAAGCCAATTTAAGTGGGAAATTTTTACTCATACACATTAAAAAAAAAAAAAGTAGAAACTCTCAGTATCAATCATGACTAAAGAAACGAAAAGTCAAAAATACATGGAAGTACAACCTCCCACCAGTCGTAATGGTCAATTTCAAAACTTTATAAACAATAAAGGCTGGAGAGAACTGGAGAAAAAAGAACATTCCTAAGACACTGGTGAGACTGTAAATGAGTAACAGCCGCTGTGGAGAACAGCATGGAGATTCCCTAGAAACCTAAGGACAGAGATACCGTAAGATCTGGTACTTGCACTTGTGGGCCTTTACCTGGAAAGAACTTTAATTTGGAAATGTATATGCTATTTACACTATTACAGTACACAGATACAGAAAAAAACATACTGTACAACCACAGATGCATGGATAAGAAATTTCGGTACATTTATATAAGACAAGGAAATGCTAAGTCAGTTTAGGCACTCAGCCGTGTGTGACTCTTTGAGACACCATGGACTGCGACACACCAGGCTTCCCTGTCCATCACAAACTGCTAGAGCTCAAACTCATGTTTGAAGATCCCCTGGAGAAGGGAAAGGCTACCCATTCCAGTATTCTGGTCTGGAGAATTCCATGGACTATACAGTCCCTGGGGTCACAAAGAGTCAGACGCAACTGAGTGACTTTCACTTCACTATCACTGCTCATAGGTGAGAATTATCATCATTTACGTCTACAAACAGTAAAGTTGGGGAGAGCCTGAAGACAAGGAAACCCTCTCAGGGTTCAATATAGAGATAGAAAATGATCCAGCATTTATACTTTGGGGACTCTACAAGAGAGAGAACTACAATTTCAAAAAGTCACATGCAACCCAGTGTTCAACAGAGCACTATTTACAGTACACAAGACACAGGAGCAACCATAATGCCCATCCATAGAGAAATGGATGAAGAAATCGTGGTATATTTATACAGATGAGGGACCGTTACTAAACCACAAAAAGAGACTGAAATAATGCCATTTGTAGCAACATAGTAGGATGATCACTAGATCCCTCTAATGGAAGAACTAAAAACCTCAGAGGAAGAAAGATATCATATGGTATCAATTTTAGGGAGAATCTAAAAATTGATATAAATGAAATCATTTACACAGATGAAAGAGATTCACATACTTGGAAAATCGAGGGGAATGTTGGGGACGAGGAGCAAATCAGGATGTAGGGATTAACACGTATGCACTCACATACAAAAAAATGCATCATTTACAGTGGGCTACACTGCACAGAGGGGAATCCCACTCAAATTCCTGAAATAGCCAACAGAGCCAAGGACTCAGAAAAGGCTAGAAATTGGTTCATGTATACCTGAAGCTTGTTACCGAGCACCTTCAAAAACTACAGCACTGGAAAGGGAAGTATATTCCAGCAGAAACAGTGATTAACTTCACATGTGAAAGGGCTACTGTATTTCCCCCAGGCCTGGGTGCTCTGGGTTAAGGTCACCTCCTTGAGGCATCCAAGACAGAACTGTGCCTCTCCAGACAGAGCTGAGGAGGAGGTGCCGGAAAATGACCCCAAATGGACCTGTGGTATTTGTCCACTCAGAGTGAAATCAGTCTAGAGATCAGAGTTAGCCCTCCACGGGTAAACAGGATTGGCCCACGTAGTCACTCAGTCATGTCCGACTCTGAGAGACCCCATGGACTGTAGTCTGCCAGGCGCCTCTACCCACGAGATTCTCCAGGCAAGAATACTGGAGTGGGTTGCCGTTTCCTTCTCCACGAGATCTTCCAGACTCAGGGATCAAACCTGTGCATCCTGCACCTCCTGCACTGCCCATGGAATCTTTTACCAGTGAGCCATCAGGGAAAAATAAACATGAATCCAAAGAATGCCTGACCTTGGGCTGAAGAAGCTTCGAAACTGATCTGGTCTCCTCCTCTCCAGGTGGGGGGTAGCCACTGGCACCATCCTTCCTGTCATCCCACTTTCAGATCGCCCCATCAGCAGGGTGGGCTGGAAGGGGTCGGGACTTGTCCTGGGGGTCAGTGGGAGACTAACAGTGGGGAGGGCCTGAGAAACCAGCCCCGGGGTGTGTGAGCTGGCACTTACCACTCTCCGCAAGTCAGAAGCAGGGCTTTCACTAAGCCTGACATAACCAGAGAGCAGCGAAGACACGCTGCTGCCCTCTCGCCATTTCACGAAACAACAGCTTTAGAACTGATGCTGATCGACACTTACTACTGACAACGACTGTGGGCGTGTAAATAACACCTGCCCTCATTAATGGCCTGTAGTAGGTAATCCTGTAAGAATTCCAAACAAGGCAGGACTTTAAAAAGCCAATTTAAGTGGGAAATTTTTACTCATACACATTAAAAAAAAAAAAAGTAGAAACTCTCAGTATCAATCATGACTAAAGAAACGAAAAGTCAAAAATACATGGAAGTACAACCTCCCACCAGTCGTAATGGTCAATTTCAAAACTTTATAAACAATAAAGGCTGGAGAGAACTGGAGAAAAAAGAACATTCCTAAGACACTGGTGAGACTGTAAATGAGTAACAGCCGCTGTGGAGAACAGCATGGAGATTCCCTAGAAACCTAAGGACAGAGATACCGTAAGATCTGGTACTTGCACTTGTGGGCCTTTACCTGGAAAGAACTTTAATTTGGAAATGTATATGCTATTTACACTATTACAGTACACAGATACAGAAAAAAACATACTGTACAACCACAGATGCATGGATAAGAAATTTCGGTACATTTATATAAGACAAGGAAATGCTAAGTCAGTTTAGGCACTCAGCCGTGTGTGACTCTTTGAGACACCATGGACTGCGACACACCAGGCTTCCCTGTCCATCACAAACTGCTAGAGCTCAAACTCATGTTCATCAGGATGGTGACGCCACCTAACCATCTCCTCCTCTGGCATCCCCTTCTCCTCCTTGCTCAGCATCAGGGTCTTTTCCAGTGAGTCAGTTCTTTGCTTCAGGTGGCCAAAGTATTGGAGTTTCAGCTTCAGCATCAGTCCTTCCAGTGAATATTTAGGACTAATTTCCTTTAGGATGGACTGGTTAGATCTCCTTGCAGTCCAAGGGACTCTCAAGAGTCTTCTCCAACACCACAGTTCCAAACCACACCAAGGAAATGCTACTCAGTCATAAAAAAGGTTTGAAATAATGCTGGTACAACATATTAGGAAGACCGCTAGGTCATTCTAATTGAAGGAAGTCAGAGAGAAAAAGACAAATATGGTATCACGCTATGCAGAAAATGTTAACACAAAACTGAAAGAGACTCACAGACTTCAAAACCCCACTTAGTGACACTGATGGGGTAACACTAGAAGCGAGGAATAAATCAGAAAGCTGGTCCTAACAGGTATAAGTGCATGAGAGCTCACTTAGTCATGTTCAACTCGGCAACCCCACTGACTGCAGCCTGCCAGCTCCTCTGTCCATGGGATTCTCCAGGCAATAATACTAGAGTGGGTAGCCATTTTCTCTTCCAATTAACATATAACACACTCATATAGAAAAACAGAGCAACCACAAGGGCCTACTATAAAAATGGGGAAAACTACTCCACACTCTGAAATGAGCTAGAGCGTGAGGGTATACCAGAAAGCCCTGACACTGGCCTACACATACTTGAAATTTGTTGCCTGCATCAAGAAAACATACACAACTTGGAAATGAACTATATTCCAATATGATTAAGGACTGATTGCTTAAGTGAAATGTCCACTATATTCCCCTCAGCCTTGGGTGACCTGAGCTAAGGTCACTCTGAGGCCCGAGCAATGTTGGAACCCGGAGTTTACTGTCCTGGGCTGACAGAGTTGAGAAGGACATGCCAGCAAATGAGCCCAGATGGACATGTGGTATTTTGTCCACGCTGAATGAAACTACAATCTCCAGACCGAGGTTGATCCTCCAAACTAAACAAAGACTAATGCACTCAAAGAACGCTAGAGCTCATGGCTAAAAGAGCTTTTAAAACATACTTCACCCCTTCATCCGCAAGTACTGGGGTATCCACTTAACCCTCAGTGTCGGCCCAATTTCAGACCACAGCAGCATTAACAAGGTAGATTTGAAGAGGTTTGGATTTATCTTGAGGGGTCAATTAAAGATTAATGGAGAAGAAATAATGAAATACAAGCCCTTGGTTGTGTGTTCTGGCATTTTCCACTCGCAATTACAAGCCAGAAACACTCAGCCTCAGGTGCTCCAATAACCAGCGTGCGAAGGAATATATCCTGCCACCTTGTGGCCATTTCTGGTAACAACAACTTTAGTGCTAATGCTGACGGGCCCTTACTACTCACACGACCTGTGGGCTTGTAAATGAGTCCAGCCCTTAAGAAATGGCTTGGGGCAGGTAACTGAGTACGATTTCAAAACCAGGCAAGATTTTAAAAAGCCAACGTCAATGGGAAAACTTTACTCAACATTATAAAAAAAAAAAAAAAACCCATGTAAAAATTCTCGCTATCACACAATGTTAAAGAAATGCAAGTCAAAAATACACAGAAGTATCACCTCCAACTGGTCAAAATGGCAATCATCAAAAGTCTACACATAAATGCTGGAGACAGCCTGAGCAAAGGGAACCTCATAAGACACTAGTGAGAATGTAAATCAGTAACAGCCACTGTGGAGAACAGCATGGAGTTTCCTTAAAAACCTAAAGACAGAAACAATATATGACCTGGCATTCCTCTCCAGGCCTCTACCTGAAAAGATAGTCAAAAATACACAGAAGTATCACCTCCAACTGGTCAAAATGGCAATCATCAAAAGTCTACACATAAATGCTGGAGACAGCCTGAGCAAAGGGAACCTCATAAGACACTAGTGAGAATGTAAATCAGTAACAGCCACTGTGGAGAACAGCATGGAGTTTCCTTAAAAACCTAAAGACAGAAATAATATATGACCTGGCATTCCTCTCTCAGGCCTCTACCTGAAAAGAACTATAATTTGGAAAAGACACATGCCCCGCAATGTTCTACAGTGCCCTATTTACAGTCTGCAAGCCACAGAAGCGAACATAATGTCTAACCACAATAAATGGATGAGACATTTCGGTATTCATATGCAGACAAGGAAATCTTACTCAGCCATAAGACATGTTTGAAATAAAGCCATTTGATGAAACACAGTAGGATGATCACTAGGTCTTCTAAGTGAAGGATGTCAGGTAGAAAAAGCATATGTACCATATGGTATCATCACTTAGTGAAGTCGCTCAGTCATGTCCGACTTTGCGACCCGTGGACTGTAGCCCACCAGGTTCTTCTGTCCATGGGATTCTCCAGGCAAGAATACTGGAGTGGGTTGCCATTTCAGGGAGAATTTAAAGACTGATAAAAATGAAATCAATTACAAAACCAAAGATTCATAGACTTCTCAGTATATCTTAGTGGCACAGCTGGGGAAACAATGGAGGTGAGGAATAAATCAGTAGCTTGAGATGAACACATGCACACTCATTATACAAAACATCATCTACAAGGGCCACCTGCATAAAATGGGGACACATACTCAACATAATGAAATAAGCTCTAGGAATAAGGCCTCAGGAAAAGCCTGAGATTACTCTATGTATACATGAAACTCACTGTGTACCTTCAACAAACACAACATTGAAAATGAACTATACTCCAGTGGAATTAACATGTAATTTACAAGTAAAATCTGTACTATATTCCCCTCAACCCTGGGTGAGCTGAACTAAGATCAATTATCTGAGAAGTGAGGATTTGGGGACACAAGGATACACTGCCTTTGGCTGACAGAGCTGACAAAGATGTGCCAGCAAATGAGCCCAGATGGACGTGTGGTGTTTGTCCACTCTGAATGAAACCACAATCTCCAGACCAGGGTCAGTCCTCCATAGCTAAACAAAGACTGCCGCTGCCAAGTCGCTTCAGTCGTGTCTGACTCTGTGCTACCCCATAGATTGCAGCCCATGAGGCTCCCCTGTCCCTGGGATTCTCCAGGCAAGAAACTGGAGTGGGTTGCCATTTCCTTCTCCAATGCATGAAAGTGAAGTTGCTCAGTCGTGTCCAACTCTCAGTGACCCCATGGACTGCGGCCCACCAGGCTCCTCTGTCCATGGGATTTTCTAGGCAACAGCGCCCGAATGGAGTGCCATTGCCTTCTCCAAACAAAGACTAAAGCACCCCAAATGCTAGATCTTGGGGCTAAAGGAGCTTTTAAAATTGATCTCATCTCCTAACCACCGGCGAGTGGGTTACCTCCTTGCACCTTGCTTCCTAAGTGTCAGCCCATCTTCAGACCAACTATTCATTAGCAGTGTAGATTTAAAGGGGTTGGGATATGACCTGGGGGTCGGCAGGAGACTAATGGCGAAGAAGTAATGAGATAGAGGCCCTTGGGTGTGTGTTCTGTCATTTTCCACTCCGTAAGCTCAGACGATGGGGCTCTAATAACCAGTGGGGAATGAATATATCCTGCCACCTTGTGGCCATTCTTGTAATAACAGTTTTACTGCTGATAACTGATGGGCACTTATTACTCCCAAGCCCTGTGAGCCTGGAAATGACTCTCTCCTCAAGTATGACCTGGGATAGGTAAGCGGGTAGGAATTCAAAATAGGGCAGGATTATAAGAAGCAAATTTTAATGAGTAAATTTTACTCAAACGCTTAAAAAAATCTACACGTAAAATTTCTCAATATCACTCAATATTAAAAGAATACAAATCAAAAATTCATAGAAGCATCACCTTTAGCTGATCAGAATGAAAAGTCTACAGACAGTAAGTGCTGGAGAGGGACTGGAGAAAAAGGAAACCCCCTAAGACACTGGTGAGAATGTAAATTAGTAACAGCTACTGTGAAGAACAGCATGGAGGTTCCTTAAAAACCTAAAGACAGAGATACCATACCATCTGGCACTTATACTCTTGGGCCTCTACCCGGAAAGAAGTACAATTTGGAAAAGACGTATGCATCCCAATGTTTATGCAGCACTATTTACAATTCACAGAACAGAACTGACATAATGCCCATCCATATATAAATTGATAATAAATTTTGGTACGTTTATATACAGAGAAGGAAATCTTCCTAAGCCATAAAAAATGTCTGAGAAAATGCTGTTTGCTACAATACAACAGGGAGATCACTAGCTCTAAGTGAGGGAAGTCAGATAGGAAAAGACCACACGGCAAAATGCACGGTTTAATTTATTTGAATATAATTGTCTCCACTCTTCCCTGTTAACATATATGTTCACTGAGGTCAGGTACCATGTTCCATCCAGTGCTATGTAGATCTGAACTTGGCCATGAAGGTATACAATAAATACTGAACAGTGCTTAAGCTAAAAGAGAAAAGAATAAGACAAATATACCATGGGATTACTTACAGAGAGAATCTAAAAACTGAAATAATTGAACTCATTTACAAAAATGAGATTCACAGACTTCAAAAAGCAACTTAGTGACACTGATGGGGAAACACAGGAGGTGAGGAATAAATGAGTAGGCTGGGATAATGGGCACGAGAGCGTGCATGCTTAGTCGTGTCAAACTCTTTTGATCCCATGGATTGTAGGTCACCAGGTTCCCCTGTCCATGGGTCTCTCCAGGAAACAATACTGAAGTTTGCTGATTAACACATACACATTCATTAAAGAAAAACAGATCATCCACAAGGGCTTCCTGCATAAAATGGGGAAACCTACTCAGCACTCTGAAATAAGCTACAGGGTCAAGGTCTTGGAATAAGCCTAGGCACTGGTCTTGGTATACCTGAAACTCATGGCTGTGCACCCAAGATAAACACGACACTGGAAACGTAGGACACTCCAGCACACATGGGCTCCCCCGGTGGCTCAGTCGGGAAATAATCTGCCTGCAATGCAGGAGACCTAGGTTGGATGTCTGGGTCAGGAAGAGGGGGGAATGGCAACCCACTCCAGTATCCCTGCCTGGAGAATTCCACAGACAGAGGAGGCTGCCGGGCTACAGTCCATGGAGCTATAAAGAGTCAGACACGAGTGTGAAACAATGAGCACTCCCAGTCTCTCAGTACAATTAACAAACGACTGCAGAAGTAAAATGAAATGTCTAGTATGTTCCCCTCAGGCCTGGGTAACCTGGGCAAAGGTCACATCTCTGAGGACTGAGCATCTTTGGGATCCAAGGATGCACTGTCAGGAGAGGGATATACCCAGCAAATGCACCCCAGGGGTACCCAATGTATTTGTCCATACTATGAAACTATAATGAAACTATAATCTGCAGACTAGGGTCGGTCCTCCATAGCTAAAACAAAGACTAATGCACCCAAAGATGTCTATATGTTGAGACTCAAAGAGCTTCTAAGCTGATCTTACCTTCTTGACACTGAGTGGTACTGTATCCACATACCCCTTGCTTACTCAGGGTTGGCCCACTTGCAAACCATTACATCACTAGCAAGGTAGATGTGAAGGGGCTGGGATCTGTCCTGAGGTATGTGGGAGACTAATGGTGAAGAAATAATGACCCCTGACCCCTGACTGCATGTTCTGACATTTTCTACTCTCCATTACAAGCCAGAAACATGACTTTCCCTCCACTTCCGGTGCTCCGATGCCCAGAGAGGCAATAAGGACATCCTCCCACCCTGTGGCCAATTCTGGAAACAACAGCTAAGAACTGATACTGATGGGCACTTACTACCTTGCAAGGCCTGTGGGCCTGTAAATGATTCCTGCCCTCAAGAATTGTCTTGGGGGAGGTAACTGCATAAGAATTTGAAACAGGGAAGGATTTAAAAAGCCAATTTCAATGGGTCAATTTTTCACAAAGTGATTTAAAACACACATACATAAAAATTCTCAATATCACTGTTAAAGCAAAACCAGAAATACACAGAAATGTCACCTCAAGTGATCAGAACTACCATCATCAAAAGTCTACACACAGCATATGTTGGACAGGGACTTGAAAAAGGCGGACCCACAGGGACACTGGTGAGAATTTAAATTAGTAACATCCAATGCGGAGATCAGCACGGAGGTTCCTCAAAAGCCTACGACAGAGATACCATATGATCTAGCACTTTCACTCTTGGGCCTCTACCCAGAAAGAACTATAAGCTGATAAAGACACGTGCACCCCCATGTTCAACACAGCACTGTTACAAAGACACGGAAGTAATGATAATGTCCAGCCACAATGTAAGAAATTTTGGAACATTTACCAATGCTCCAAATGATCTAGCACTTCCACTCTTGGGTCTCCACTTGGAAAGAACTATACTTTGGAAAAGACACAGGCACCCTATTGTGCAGCACAGCACTGTTCACAGGATGCCAGTCACAGAAGCAACAATAATGTCCAACCACAAATAAACTGATAAGAAATTCTGGTACATTCTTGCCTGGTACACAGGCAAGGAAATGTTACTCAGCCATTTTAAAAAACCTGAAATAATGTCATTTGCTGTAACACAGTAGGATGATCACCAGGTCCTTCTAAGTGAAGGAAGGCAGGCAGAAAAAGACAAATATCCTATATTATTATTTATGGATAGAATACGGGCTGGGAAGACATTGGTGATGCTACTGGTAAAGAACCCACCTGTCAAGACAGGAGATATAAAAGATTTGGATTTGATCATCCCTGGGTCAGGAAGATCCCCTGGAGAAGGGCATGACAACCCACTCCAGTATTCTTGCCTGGAGAATCCCATGGACAGAGAAGCCTGACGGGCTACAGTCCATGGGGTTGCAGAGTCGGACACGACTGAAGCGATTTACCACAAACGCATTGATATTAATATAAATGAACTCATTTACAAAACTGAACGAGAATCACGGACTTAGAAAACCAACACAGCAACACTGACAGGGACTCTCTGGAGGTGAGGAATAAATCAGTAAGATGGAATTAACATATGCACACTTAATATAGAAAATCAATCATCCACAAGGGCCTACTGCATAAAATGGGGAAATCTACTGAGCTCTCTGAAATAAGCTATAGAGTCAACAGTCTGAAAAAGCCTAGACATTGGTGTATGTATACCTGAACCACACTGCTATAAACCTTCCACAAACACAACACTGGAAATGAACTGAAGTCCAACACAATTACTGATTAATTTTACAGGTAAAATGAAATGCCTGTTTTATTCCTCTAAGCCCTCTGAGACCTGGGCTAAGGTCACTTCTTTGAGGACTGAGCAGCCTTAACCCAGGCTCATGAACCTGAGAAGGAAATGTCCCAGCAAATGAGCCCCAGAGGGCCCTGTCCTATTTCCTCTTGACAAAAACACAATCTCCAGACCAGGTTTGGCTCTCACCAGTTAAACCAAGATTAATGCACCCAAAGAATGCTACTTCCTTTGGCCTAAAAGAGCTTTGCAAAGCGATCTCCACTCTTCATCTCCTGGTGTTGGCATTCCCAACTCCAGCCTCCTTTCTTGGTGTGACCCACTTCCAGACATCATCCTCCTCAGCAAGTAGAGGTGGGTGGCGCTGATCCTGGCAGTCTCGGGGAGACTAACGGGATAGAGGCAGTGAGACACGGCCGGCCCTCCGCGTGTGCTCGGGCGCATCCCACGCTCATTCACAAACCAGCAGCAGGACAAACCACCACTACCGCTCTCTTTGTGTTCTTTTGTGAAAGTCGCTCAGTCATGTTCCGACTCTGCGACTCCATGGACTACACAGCTCAAGGAATTTTCCAGGCCAGGATACTGGAGTGGGTAGCCTTTCCCCTCTCCAGGGGATCTTCCCAACCCTGGGATGGAACCCGGGTGTCCCACATTGCAGCGGATTCTTTACCAGGGATGCCTGGTGCTCCAATAACCAGAGGGGAATGAAGAAATCCTGCCACCTTGTGGCCGTTTCCTTTAACAACTCCACCAGAACTAGCTCTGACGGGCACTTACTCACAAGGCCTGTGGGCCTGTATAAAGGACTCCTGCCCTTAAGAAATGTCCTGCTGCTGCTGCTGCTGCTAAGTCACTTCAGTCATGTCCGACTCTGGGCGACCCCGTAGACAGCAGCCTGTCAGGCTCCACCATCCCTGGGATTCTCCAGGCAAGAACACTGGAGTGGGTTGCCATTTCCTTCTCCAATGCATGAAAGTGAAAAGTGAAAGTGAAGTTGTGCCCGACCCTCAGCGACCCCATGGACTGCAGCCTTCCAGGCTCCTCCGTCCATGGGATTTTCCAGGAAGAGTACTGGAGTCGGGTCCTAGGGTATGTATTATTCATAAGGTTGTGTGTCTGTAAATAACTCCTGCTCTCAAAAAATGACTGTGGTAGGTAACAGCATAAGAATTCAAGACAGGGCATGATGTAAAACGCCAATTTCAACAGGTAACTTTTACTCAAATAGCTTAAAAACACACACACATGTAAAAACTGTCAATATCAATCAGTATTAAAGGAATGAAAATAAAAAATACTGAGAGGTATCACCTCCCATCACCTGGTGATGGGTCAGAACAGCCATCACCAGAAATCTACAAACAGTAAGTGCTGGAGAGGGACTAAAGAAACGTAAACCTCCTAAGACACTGGTGAGAATCTAAGTTACTAACGGCCCCTGTGGAGAACAGCACGGATGTTCCTTAAAAACCTAAAGACAGAGATACCATATGATCTGGTACTTCCGTTCGTGGTCCTCTACTCAGGAAGAACTATAATTTGAAACAGACACATGGGCCCCGATGTTCAATGCAGCACAGTTCACAGGATGCTGACACAAGAGCAACCACGATGTGCATCCCCAGATAAATGGATAAACAATTTGGATACATTCATATACAGACAAGGAAAGGTTACTTAGCCATAAAAAATGTTTGAAATAATGTCATTTGCAGCAACATAGCAGGAAGATCATGAAGTCCTTCTAAGCAAAGGAAGTCAGAAAAAGCAAATGTCACATGGAATCACTTACAGGGAGAATCTAAAAATTGATACAAATGAACTCATGTCACAAAACTGAAAGAGACTCACAGACGTGGAAAAGCAGTTTAGTGACACTGGTGGGGAAAGACAGAATGTGCAGAATAAAGGAGTAGAGTGGGATTAACACATACACACTCATTATAGAAAAAGATGGTCCACCAGGGTCTACTGTTTAGAATGGGGAAACCTACTCAACACTCTGAAATAAGCTACAGGGTTAATGCCTCCAAGAAAGCCTAGACGTTGGTCTATGTATCCCTGAGCTTCATGGCTGTACACCATCAACAAACCCACTGTTAGATATGCACTATTCTCCAATGTGATTAATGATTAACGAGACAAGTAAAATGAAATGCCTACTGTACTCCCCTCAGTGAAGGTGACCTGGTGAAGGTGACTCCTCTGAGGACTAAGTGGCCCTGGGTCGCACAGCTGCACTGCCCTGGGCCGGTGGAGCTAGAAAGCATGTAGCAGCAAGCGAGCCCCAGATGGACTTGTCTTATTTGTTTCCTCTGGATGAAACCACAATCTCCAGACCAGGTGGGCCCTCTGGCCCTCACCAAGACTAATGCACTCAAAAAATGCTCAACTCTCCAGGCTAAAAGAACTTTGAAAATCGATCTCTTCTCCTTGTCTCTAGGTACTGGGGTTCCCACCTCCAGCCTCCTTCCTTAGAGTCACCCTACCGCTTCATTCTCAGCAGGGTGGATTTGAAGATAGTGGGACTGGTCCCATCTGGGGGAGACTAGTAGGGTGGAAATAATGAGACACAGGCCTTGAGTGTGTGTTCTGGCAGATTCCACTCTCACACACCAGACACACATTTTCACTAAGCCTCTGGTGCTCCAATAACCAGAGTGAGGAATGAAGAAATTCTGCCACCTCGTGGCCACTTTCTGTAACAACACCTTTCTTTACAACTGGTGCTGATGGGCACTCCAAGGCCCGCAGGCCTGAAGAAGACTCCTGTACTCAAGAAACGGTCTGAGGTAGGTACTAGCATAAGAACAGGAAACAGGGCAAAGCTTTCAAGAAGCTCTTTTCAACTGGCAAAAATTTTTTTATCAATGGCTTACAGAAAACACATGTATAGAAATTATCAGTACCCCTCAATATCAGAGAGATGGAAATCAAAAATCCATAGAAGTATTACCTCCCACTGGTCAGAATGGCCATCATCAAAAGTCTACAAACAATAAATGCTAAAGAGGGCCTGCAGAAAAGGAAACCCTTCCAGGCCACTGGTGGAATGCAAATTAGTAACAGCCACTATAAAGAACATCACAGTGGATTCCTTAAAAACCTAAAGACAGAGATACCACATGATATGGCAGTGTCACTCTTGGGCTCCTAGCCAGAGAAAACTAATTCAGAGAAGTCCCATGCACCCCAATGTTCAACCCATCATTCCTGATAGTAGCAACCATAATGCCCATCCACAGATGAATAGATAAACACGCTGTGGTACATCTATATTCAGAAAAAAGAGAACGTTGTTCAGACCAAAAAAGAAAAAAAAAAAAGATTGATATAATGCCATTTGTAGCAACACAGTAGGATGATTACTACATCCTTCTAACCAAAGGAAATCAGAAAAGTAAGATAGAAATTATATGGCGTCACTTACAGGTACAATCTAAAAATTGATACAAATCAACTGTTTACAAAGCTGAAAGAGAAAAACAACTTAGTGATAAGTTCTAAATTTACCACTTTGAAAACCAACTTAGTCATACTGATAGAGAAACACTGGTGGCTGAGGAATGAATAACAAGGTTGGGCTTAACATATACACACTTATTATACAAAAACAGATCATTCACAAGGCTCACGGTATACAACAGGGAACCCTACTCAACCATCTGAAATAACCTATAAGGGTAAAGCCTATGAAAAAGGCTAGGCATAGATATATGGATACCTGAATCTCGTTGCTACATGTTCGACAAACACATTTAAAATGAAAGAATTAGTTCAGTTCAGTGCTCAGTCGTGTCCGACTCTTTGCAACCCCATGAATCGCAGCACGCCAGGCCTCCATGTCAATCACCAACTCTCAGAGTTTACCCAAATTCATGTGCATTACATCGGTGATGCCATCCAACCACCTCATCCTCTGTCGTCCCCTTCTCCTCCTGCCTCCAATCCCTCCCAGAATCAGGGTCTTTTCCAGTGAGACAACTCTTTGCATCAGGTGGCCAAAGTATTGGAGTTTCAGCTTCAGCATCAGTCCTTCCAGTGAACACCCAGGACTGATCTCCTTGCAGTCCAAGGGACTCTCAAGAGTCTTCTCCAACACCAAAAATGAACTATACTGCAACATAAACAATGATTAACTTGACAAATAAAATGCCTACTATATTCAACCCAGGGTAACCTGGGCTAGGGTCACTATTCTGAGGAATGAGCCATCTTGGGACTCAAGGCTGCACTTACACATAAGGCCTGAGGGACTGTGAACGACTCCAGAGTTCCTTGCAGCACTGTTTAGAGCAGCCAAGATGGGAAAAAACTGTCATGTCTATTTATAGATGAATGGATAAAGAAGTAGTGGTACATTTATATACAGACAAGGGGAACATTACTCAACCATAAAAAAAAGATTGAAATAATGCCATCTGCTGCAACACAGTATGATGATCACTAGGTCCTTCTAAGTAAAGGAAGTCAGATAGAGGAAGACAAATACCATTTAGTATAACGTACAGGTAGAATCTAAAAACAGATACAAATGTACACATTTACAAAATAGCAACAGACTCCCAGACACACAAAACCAACTTATGTGAAGAAGAAAAATGGGGGGAGGGATAAACCAGTAGGTTGGGATTAACACATGCACTCTCAGGTATTGAAAACGAGATCACCCACAAGGACCCACAGGGAACCCTATTCAACACTGAAATAACCTATAGAGAGGAGGCTTGTGGAAAACACTAGACACAGGTCTGTGTACACCTGAATCAAGGTCTTCCCAGGTTGCTTGGAGGTAAAGAATCCGCCTGGCAATGCAGGAGACGCAGGTTCAATCCCTGGGTCAGGAAGGTCCCCTGGAGGAGGAAATGGCAACCCACACCAGTATTCTTGTTTGAAAACTCCCATGGACAGAGAAGCCTGGTGGGTTACAGTTCATGGAGTTTCAAAGAGTCAAACATGACTAAGCGTGCAGGCACAGCTGAATCATGTTTGATTATACCTACAAACGCAACATTGCGAATGGACTATATTCCAAATAAAACAGTCATTAATTTGACACATGAACTGAATTACCTCCTATATTCCTACCATATATACTATAATCCTCAGCAACAATAAATATTGCCAAAGGTCTGGGGAAGGGGGAACCATCCCACACTTCTGGTAAGCAAGCCACACATCCTTATGGTAAAGCTGAGTTCGGATTTGACTCAGTTACCACAGTATGCGGTTACATGGACTATGAAACGAATGTCTCACTGCAGCAGGCAATAAATACGTGAAGACAACTGTGATATCCCCATACGTGAGACTGAATGCTTATCAGATCTGTAGCAGGTTAGCGCAAGGTTTCAGAATACCCTCCAACTAATATTGTGGCTAAGTCCAGTGACGTGTGACCCAAGAGCATGAACTGGGAAGTGACCTATCCATTCTGTGTAAGAAGAGTGGGTTTCCCCGTACAGTCTGTAATGCTTCTGAGTAATACACTCTAAATTTCAAATAATGAAATATTTATCTGGAATTTACAGGCTCTTTGAAATGTGTGTTCTATCACGAAAACTTTTCTCTGTCCTTTCTGTTAATAGTTTTTTATGATAGGGCTTTACCTTCTCAGTTGTTAAAGTCACCAGGATAAGCTCTTGTCCTCATTTGTGAAGGAGGGGGAGTGGATCCATTGTAATTGCTCTCTGATCATACACCTCTCTCAATTTCTAGGAATGTCCCTAAACTCAAGCTTTTTCTTTTCATACCTATCAAATTCAACCTCTCAGATCTGCATTTACACTGAATAATAAGTGAAAGTGAAGTCGCTCAGTCGTGTCCGACTCTTTGTGACCCCGTGGACTACAGCCTACCAGGATCCTCAGTCCATGGGATTTTCCAGGCAAGAATAAAATGCCTGGTAAATTTAGATTAAACACTCCTTCCAAAGCTTTTCACTTCTTAAAGGAATTACAATACAATGAATCAGGAAGAATGGTTGAGATTTTAAATGATTTCTAAGGTCCTTAAAAAAAAAACCACACAAACATTAGACTGAGCCATCCTAGCATCTTTTACTGGTCTACACAAATGCATTATGTCTCTGCCTTTCTGCTATGAAATTGAGACAAAATGACTAGACCGAGCAGCAACAAATTGCAAGATTATGCTTGGAATGATTTGAGTTGAAAGAGGCTTTATGAGTGCACATGAGTATGTACAGGTTGACACATAATTTTTTATCAAGTTATGTATCAAAAAGTTGATAAAGTATACTTTGTAAACAAAGGCTGTATCTAGCTGTTTTCTCTCTACCTGATCCTTCCAGAATTTGGCTTCTCCAGCTGGCTCCCCTGTGGACTCAACCAGTTATACTAATCATTGTTTTGATTTGTTCTCTTTGTTACAAAATTGTTTGTGCTTTCTGTCTTTCTCTGGTATAGTAGGTTCTTACTAATGTTACTACATGTATGACTTATTTTGTCTATTTTTTAAGATTGTCTCTTGCATTATCCACTGTGTAAATAGGTCTCCAACAAAATGAATGAAGACCAAAAATCTTGAGGCATTTGATATATTTACATATATGTAAATTTATATATATTCACATATATTTATATACATATATATGCATATTATATATACTTGCACATATATAAAAAATCACTCCATTTAGAATAATTGTAATAGTCTAATTCTAATTACGGGAAGAAGCAATAAGGGGTAACATCTGGATTATCACAGACTAATCAAACAGGTGAAACAGGGAATTTTAGATTATCAACAGGGCCTAAGGCAACAATTAACACATTGAGTGGCCTATTGAAAGAATCTCTGCCTCGTCTAGGAATTCGCCCTCTACGTGCTATTGGACAAAACTGGTCATGGAATGACTCTCAAATGTTAGTTTATAACCAAGAGGACGCACTGCTGACACAGAATGTCACCTGCCATATCAGTCAACAAAGAATGCTGTCACCCTCAAACCATCAGCTACTGCAGCTGTCCCTGGACAGTGCACCTTGAGGGGATTCCAGGTATTAGCCTTAAATAGTTAAGGTGCACATCAGAGCACAGATTTCAATGAGCCCAGACTCCTACATCTTCCACATGCAGAGAAGTGCTAAATTCGTTAACCTCAGATGTCTCTTTTTTCTTTAATTAACAATAATCTTTTGATATTCAACCACATGGTTTTTGTTGCAAAAACTCCTGTGTATACCAGCTCCTTCCTTACCTCTTCAGAACAGTCCCTCAGAGCATCAGAGAGGCTGTTTCCTGGGTACCAGAGAGGCTGTTTTTTCTCAGTATGTCTGCTGAATAAAATATTATTCTCATTTTTTTAGATGGCTCATTTCTTTCGGTTAATATATGGGGCAGAAAGGGGCGGCAGCGTGGCACTGGAGTAGCGAGCCGCTGAGAGGAGAAACTCCATGTCCAAGGTCAGGAGGGGCGACCAAGAGGAGATACCCCTCATCCAAGGTAAGGAGCAGCGGTTGTGCTTTGCTGGAGCAGCCGTGAAGAGACACCCCACGACCAAGGTAAGAGAAACCCAAATAAGATGGTAGGGGTTGCGAGAGGGCATCAGAGGGCAGACACACTGGAACCATAATCACAGAAAACTAGTCAATCTGATCACGTGGACCACAGTCTTGTCTAACTCAATGAAACTAAGCCATGCCCATCAGGCCACCCAAGACGGTGGGTCATGGTGGAGAGGTCTGGTAGAATGTGGTTCACTGGAGAAGGGAATGGCAAACCAATTCAGTATTCTTGCCTTGAGAATCCCACGAACAGTATGAAAAAGCAAAAGGATAGGATACTAAAAGATGA
>SJYC01136675.1:0-24219 GCA_006408675.1 Madoqua kirkii
TGGTGATGTCCATGTGTAGAGTCTTCTCTCGTGTTGTTGGAAGAGGGAGTTTGCTGTGACCAGTGCGTTTTCTTGGCAAAACTCTATTAGTCTTTGCCTTGCTTCATTCTGCATTCCAAGGCCAAATTTGCCTGTTACTCCAGGTGTTTCTTGACTTCCTACTTTAGCATTCCAGTCCCCTATAATGAAAAGGACATCTGTTTTGAGTGTTAGTTTGGGCGGCTGCGACGGCATGCAGAGCGTGGGTGAGAGGAGCTACGCCATGTCCGAGGTCAGGGGCAGCGGCCGAAAGTGCCAGGCTGCGACAGTGCAGGAGCAGCCGAGAGGAGCTACCCCGACTTGAAGCCAGGAGCGGCAGCCGGGAGGAGCAACCCCACGTGTAAGAAACGGTGGCTGCGTGGCCGCTGGAGGGCCTAAAGGAGCTAGTCCACATTCAAGGTAGGGAGGGGCAGCGGTGAGGAGATACCCCTCATCCAAGGTAAGGAGCAGCAACTGCGCTTTGCTGGAGCAGCCATGAAGAGATACCTCACGTCCAAGGTAAGAGAAACACAAGTAAGATGGTAGGTGTTGCAAGAGGGCATCAGAGGGCAAAGTCACTGAAACCATAATCACAGAAAACTAGTCCATCTAATCACACTAGAACTACAGCCTTCTCTAACTCTAACTCAATGTTCAGTAGCTCAGTCGTGTCCAACTCCCTGCGACCCCATGAACCACAGCATGCGAGGCCTCCCTGTCCATGACCACTCCCAGAGTTCACCCAAACTCATGTCCATTGAGTCGGTGATGCCATCCCGCCATCTCATCCTCTTGTTCCCTTCCCTTCCTGCCCTCAGTCTTTCCCAGCATCAGGGTCTTTTCAAATGAGTCAGCTCTTTGCATCAGGTGGCCAAAGTATTGGCGTTTCAGCTTCAACATCTGTCCTTCCAATAAACATCCAGGATGGATCTCCTTTAGGATGGACTGATTGGATCGCCTTGCAGTCCAAGGGACTCTCAAGAGTCTTCTCCAACACCACAGTTCAAATGCATCAATTCTTTGGCGCTCAGCTTTCTTTATAGTTCAACTCTCACATCCATACATGACTACTGGAAAAACCATAGCCTTGACTAGACGGACCTTTGTTGGCAAAGTAGTGTCTCTGCTTTTGAATATGCTATCTAGGTTGGTCATAACTTTCCTTTGCCTACTATTAGTATCAATATATCTCCTTCATCCTATTACATCAAAACTTTCTAGGTCATTATGTGCAGATGGATCTAACTAATGCGAATTTTGGCTTTCAGTCTAGTCCAATAATCACTCTTAGACTGAGCGTTTAGGCCCCTGCATGGTTTACAACTGCTGACATATTTGAGTTCGTATCCACCATGGTGTACTTTGCATTCGTCTTCTCTGGGTCTCTGTTTTCTAACTCTCATCTTTGCCTTCTTTAGAATTAATTTTTCTTTTATGCTTTTACTTCTCCTTTGTTCTAGCTTGGAAATTATACAATCTGTTCCTACTCACATAGTGACTAACCTAGAAATTTTAACAGGCAAATTTATGTGATTAAATCCACAATTGATTAGTATATCAACCTTCTCTCAAACAACACACAGACCTTTGAAATACCCTCCAAGACTACAATACATTGCTGATGTTGCTTTAGACTGCCAATATTTGTTTAAATTTACCCAGAAGTTTACCACTTATTTTGCTCTTTTTTTAAAAAAATTATTTTTTAGCCAAGCCACATAGTACATGGGGCTTCCCTTGTGGCTCAGCTAGGAAAGAGTCTGCCTGCAATGCAGGAAACCTGGAGATACCTGTGTTGGGAAGATCCCCTGGAGAAGGGAAAGGCTAACCACTCCAGTATTCTGGCCTGGAGAATTCCATGGACTATAGTTGCACAAAATTCCATAGACTGTATGGAGTTGCACAAAGTCAGACATGCCTGAGCAACTTCCACTTTCCCAGTATGGGGAAATTACTTCCCTGACCAGGGATCCAGCCCATACTCTCTTCACTGGAAGCAAGGAGTCTTAACCACTGGACCACTAGGACCCCGCTTCTTTCTTATTTTCAGCTTCTGTCTCCCATCTAGGATTGCCTTCCTTCTGTCTAAAATACAGGCCACAGGTACTGACCGAGTCTCTCACTCTTTGTTCAGGTGAGGAATATATATATTTCACCCTCATTCTTAAAAGATATCTTCACTGATAAAGAATTCTAAATTGACATTTCTTTCTGTACAATGTCAGTATCACTATTCTGTCTTCCAACATCTCCAGTTATAATTTGAATTTTGAAAGTAATCTTGAAGTGTAATCTTTGTCTCTACTTTTAAGATATCTCATTTGTCTTTAGATTTCTAGATTCTCTATCAGGCATTGAGATGAAGATTTTTTTAATCCCTTCTTGGTTACTCTGCATTTCTTGATGCTGGACTGGGGAATTCCATCAGTTCTGGGAAATTCTGAACATCATCCTTGCTTCTCTTTCCTTCTGGGATTCTGACAATACACATATCTCTTTCTACCTTCCATTTCTCTTAATATCTCTGTCGTAGTTTCTTTTTCTTTATCATTCTAGGCTGGATTTTGGATAACTTTATAAATATCTTCCTTTTCATTAATACTTTCCGTGGCTTTCTCTTATCTTCTGCTAAAGTCAGACATTTGGTTTTTATCTGTATTTTATTTCTGAAGCTCTGTTTGGTTATTTTTAAATCTGCATCTTAAAATGCATAACCAACTGAGACCTATGTATAGCGCGAGGAACTCCATTCAGTGTTATGTGGCAGCTGAATGGAAGCGGAGTTTGGGGGAGAATGGATACATGTATGTGTGTGACTGAGTCCCAATCGCTGTTCACCTGAAACTATCACAATAGTGTTAATTGGCTATACTCCAATACAAAATAAAAGGATTAATAAAAGTTTAAAACTCTGCCTTCTCAACTCGTGTTTCAAGCCTTTCCCTAATTTCTTAAAATATATTTCAGTTCAGCTCAGTTGCTCAGTCGTGTCCGGCTCTTTGTGACCCCATTAACCTCAGCACGCCAGGCCTCCCTGCCCATCACCAACTCCTAGAGTCCCAAACTCATGTCCATCGAGTCGGTGATGCCATCCAGCCATCTCATCCTCTGTTGTCCCCTTCTCCTCCTGCCCTCAATCTTTCCCAGCATCAGGGTCTTTTCAAATGAGTCAGCTCTTTGCATCAGGTGGTCAAAGTATTGGAGTTTCATCTTCAACATCAGTCCTTCCAATGAATACCCAGGACTGATCTCCTTTAGGATGGACTGATTGGATCGCCTTGCAGTCCAAGGGACTCTCAAGAGTCTTCTCCAACACCACAGTTCAAAAGCATCAATTCTTCAGTGCTCAGCTTTCCTTATAGTCCAACTCTCACATCCATACATGACTACTGGAAAAACCATAGCTTTGACCAGATGAACCTTTGTTGGCAAAGTAATGTCTCTGCTTTGTAATATCCCGTCTAGGTTAGTCATAACTTTTCTTCCAAGGAACAAGCATCTTTTAATTTCATGGCTGCAGTCACCATCTGCAGTGACTTTGGAGCCCCAAAATATAAAATCTATCACCGTTTCCATTGTATTGGGTTGGCCAAAAATCTCATTTGAGTTTTTCCATAAGATCTTATGGGAAAACCCAAACAACCTTCTTGAACAACCCAGTACTATGATAACCATAAAGGTAACCCCTGGCCTCCCAGCCCCCATCCATTTACATAATGTATCCATGCAGAAATAGGCCTTAGACATAAATGAAGAGACAGGAGTACCTGCCCTGACCGCTCCATCCCCTTTGGAGTGTGGAAAGAGGAACAGTATTGTCAACTCTAGAATCGTATTTCTTAAATAATACCTTAATATTGCTTTGAGTTTAAAACAACTTAGCTAGACTCAAATGGGGCATGAGCTTCATTTTCTTTTAAGGTTTTCAGTTCCAAAGAGTTAACTTAGAAATGAACTTTTAGACACAACCCTCTCGTGAGTACATGAGATCCAAGTGAGGCGTTCCCCAAGATCACATGCTGCACTGCCTCCTAATATTCTTCCTGGCAAAACTTTATTAATAATACAACCACCTTCGTTTATTTTGGAAGGAAAATTCTTTATATAAAGTATATAATAAGTCAAATTTCTTGAAGTCTTTAGAAAACTATCTTGAAAATATTTTAGTAGGACCTGCCTTTTAATACCAATTGAGATAGAATTGTTAAAAAGAATATTCTTTAGGCATGTTATTCCTTTTATACTTAACACCAATATCATGAATTTGAATCTAAAGGTAAAAATCTCTTTCAGAATGATATATGCACTACTTTCAAAATACAGAGAAAGTAGATGAGATTTGGGAGCAATATCTCTCCTGAACATATTCTTACCTTGAGTTGTTTTCACATCTCTGGGCCTATAAAGTTAGCATTCTATATTAATTTGAAAGCCAGCTTCGAAAGTTGTCTTCCAGTTTGGAGACAAAGGGGTCAGATCATTCTTAACATCTTTACTACCAAATCTGAACATATCCAAATGTTTATACAATTCAAATGGGAAAGGATATTTCTTTCTTCTGCTATTAAACTTGCAGTGAAAAAGACTTTTAGTGACATTCTCAAAAATAATACAGCAAAGAGATTCTCTTCCCCTCATCACCCCATTCCAAGTGATTTGCCTAAAATCAGAAAGTCACATTCTCTTACCTCTGACCACCTTCAGCTGGTTCACATTTACCTTCGTTCTTCAATTCGCCAGACATTGGAAGATTTTTAAACAGTCCTTGCAGTTAAGAAAAAAGAATATTTGGAGCAGAGTTATCAGCTACCAATGGGAACCAGAGACGACAAGCTTTCCTGGTGACTGTGGCTTGCAAGAAGCAGAGCGGTGTTTGTGTAACCCTGTGCAGTGCGTGGGAAAGACTGCTAACCCCGCCCACCAGACACTCCGCAGAAATAGACGTCTGCATTGTCAGAGGCTCTGCTCACACCCACCTGATACACGGAGGCTGAGTGATCACACCCGATGAACATGACAGTGGAATTTACTGGAAGGAAGCAGAAAAGCGGCTAATGCGATGTTACCAGTGCAACGCGGACAGTAATCCTGAGAAGCCGCCGTCATCCGGAAGCAAACAGAGGAATAATTCCAACAGATTCCTGTAGGGCAAGTTCTACTTTGCTAAAACACAGCGATGAGGCAAACACGGCATGCACTTAGATCTGAGCGACTCTAGGGAGAAAAGGAATACCTGCAGACAGAACTCGGTCAGATGCAGCTGAGAAGGTACAGCAGAAGGTCCTTGAAGGGTTGCATGGACGTTCTAAACTCCTGTTTGACCATTTTCCACTTCCTTACTGGTGCACATGAGAACAAATCAACAAGGACTGAGGTCTCCTGGTCATCATCTTATCTCTCTGCAGACTTTTCTGATGTCACAGATCTGAAACATAGGCAAGCGTCTCGGCTCGTAGTCTTCCCTGGGAAGGAAGGAGCCGTGGATGGAAGCTCCATGAAACTGACCTTGTGGGTGGGGCTTTGCGTGCTTTGTAGAGAGGACTTGGTCTTGCCCGCCTTTCCTCATTCACTGTGCACAGTTTCATCAGCCTTTTCCTGCACTCTGGAGCCTGCCAGTCAGGATGGCTGAGCAGGGCAGGAGCGCAGGAGGGCTCAGGACCCTTCGGCCGCTGCACCCGTGGAGGCTGACTGCTCTGTCTGTCGCTGCACAAACACCTCTTGGACCTCCCTTCACTGCCCCTGTGTTGAACTGCAGACAAGGAAACTAGGGCATCAGTCTGTGCGCTGTGAAGGGTAACTGTCCCATGGTTACTTAAGAAAACTACCAAGGGACTCCCTTGATGGTCCAGTGGTTAAGAATCAGCCTTCCAATGCAGGGGACCTGGGTTCGATCCCTGGTCAAGGAACTAAGGTCCCACATGCCTCAGGACGACAAAGCCTGCAAGGCACAACGAAAGATCCTGGATGATGCGACGAAGATCCCACACGCCACAGCTGAGACGCAACACAGCCAAGTAAACAAACAAGTAAACAGTAAAGACGGAAAGAAAACTACCGCTTGGTGCTAGTAATTCCTGTCCCGTGACGTCAGAAGGCCGCTGATCCCCACGTGACCCACTTCTGTCTGTCGCTGATGTTTAGCACAAGCATGTTGCTCTTTCCCTTTAAATAAGCAGGTGTGGACTCTCAAGCAGTCCCTGCATGACTTAGTGAGGAGTGGCCTGACCTCAGAATTAGGAGGAAGGCTTTGAATCCAGTGGCCTGTGACTGAGTTAGAAAAAAACTCACTCCAGCAAGCAGCTGGCAAGACGACTTCCAGTTTGTGAAAGGCGAAAAGAAAGTGTCTTAACATTTGAGCCACTCTGTCAGTCCACGCACAAAGGCTCCACGTACACGGCAGGACCTCGAGCCGCTCCGCATTTGCAGTGTCCTTTTCACACTTGCTGTGATTTTGCCGGGTGCTTTATCATCATGTTTTATTAGCTGGGTCTCTCGATCGCCCTGCGAGGTAAAGACTAGCAGGTGAAACAGGCACTGTCCGTGATGAGACAGGAAGCAAACGCTCCGGGGACGTTTTATTCCCAGAAGCCCATGTGGAGGAACACGCTTTTCCCCGCTTGCCGGAGGCACCAGGAAATAGAACCCAGCCCTCAGAACACCACTGAGCCATTTTTAAAAGCCATTTTCTTTGTGAAACACATATATTGCTTCTTCCCTCCATTTCTCTCACTTTCTCTCTTCCTCTCTCTTTCTCTCCCTCACTCAGCAAAAGTGAGCAAGTCTTTAGCAGGTCTGTGTTTCAATTCAAAATTATCATATGGCATCTGCTTCTATTTACCTACCTAAATCACATGCATTATTTACAATTTTTGAGGACATTCATTGCTTTAAAGGTCCTCTGCACAAGCTGTAAGATAAACAAAAGCATTTATGTAACAAACTAAAAGAATGTGCTACAAGTCTGCTATACGAAAATAAAAGATTCTAGAAGACTTTTACTCCGTGATTTTACAGATAACGAAAGCTAAGCTGAAACTTTCTTAATGTAATTAGTTCATGACAAATCACATCTTTAGGGACAGTCTTGGTCTAGAGAAACTGGATTTTCTGGTTCTCAAAGATGGAAAAGCAAAACTAAAGTATGAGCCTCTGTGAACATCCATAAAAACACAGAATAGACATTCCACTAAGACTCCAGTTAGTGCACATTATATACTTGTTGTGGGAGTCTCCATTCAACACAAAGCTTGTAACTCATGACATCAAAATTGCATTTTGGGGGGCATTATGTGGTAGGGATTTTTTATGTGAGAGGAGGGCCTAGAGAAAAAGATAAAGTCAGTGATGACAGCCTCTGTATAGTTAAGCCATCTGCGATAAGAAAAGGACGCTCGGAAGAGCTGCCTGGCTCCTCGCTGCCACATAGGAGGTCCAGTTCCCTGACCAGGGCTGAAACCCAGGCCCGCTTCATGGCGAGCACAGCACCCTAGCCACTGGACCACCAGGGAGGTCCTGGCCTCAGTTATCTCAGGTTGGGCTCAGTCACACAGCTCCTGAGCTGATGCTCAAAGCTCATCTATTGAGTATCCACTGGGATTCCTGCTTCTCCAAGCCTCGTCCTCTGGCTCCAGGCCACACGCCCGCCTGGTGTGTAGTTGCCACAGTACTTCCAGCTCTTGCACTCTTCCTTTAAATGAACAAAGTCTTTAAAGATGCCACTCTTTTGTTTTAAGCTGTCTTAACTTTTCCTGAATACCATCCAGAGTCCTCCAGAGGACTCTATGTATCCTGGCTCCCAAACCGACTTAGTTGGAGCCTGTGACCCATATTCTCCAGCTGGTTATAAAGGTTAGTCTGCTCTTTGATCATGTAGAGACCACATAGTTCCTGCTCTCATATGGTCTCGTTAATAGAGACCAACAATGAACATGCTGTCGTTCAGTCGCTAAGTCGTGTCCAACTCTTTGTGACCCCGTGTGCTCCAGCCTACAAGGATCCTCTGTCCTCCTCTATCTCCCAGAGCTTGCTCAAACTCATGTCTATAGAGTCAGTGATGCCATCCAACCATCTCATCCTCTGTCACCCCCTTCTCCCCCTGCCTTCAATCTTTCCCAGCATCAGGCTCTTTTCCAATGAATCAGCTCTTCATGTCAGGTGGCCCAAGTATTGGAGTTTCATCTTCAGCATCAGTCCTTCCAATGAATATTGGGTTGATTTCCTTTAGGATGGACTGGTTTGATCTCTTTGCAGTCCAAGGGACTCTTAAGAGTCGTCTCCAACACCACAATTCAAAAGCAGCAATTCTTCGGCACTCAGCCTTCTTTAGGGTTCAAATCTCACAACCACACATGACTATAGGAAAAACATGGAAGTACATAAATAATAAGATTTCTGATAGCAATGAATTCTAAGAAGAAAAGAATGGTGATCGTGGTGGTGGATAGACAAGGCAATCCTTACTAAGGTGGAGATGTCTGAGTTGCAGACCATGGTGGTGTGAAGATCTGGAGTGAGGCTTCCTGATCAGGAGAACAGGTCCGGCCGAGTCCCAGAGATGAAGACAAACACAGCACGTTCAAGGAAAACCAGGGTGGCTGGTGAGTGTAGTAGGAGATAAAAAGAGAGGCGGGCAGGGCCAGATCGCAAAGGGTTCTGCAGGTCATGGTAAAGGCTACAGATCTGACTGTACTTGCAGTGAAGCTACTAAAGAAGAATAAGCACAGGTGGAGGAAGAGGATACGGAAGCTGGCCATCGACTGGGAGGAACGACCGCGCTCTGATTCCAGCTGCCCTGAGAACACTAAGTCAGGCTTCAGAGACAGGTCGCTGTGGGCTTTTCGGCCCTTTGGTGAGGGCCAGAAGGGACGTGATGGTATAGGCAGAGGAAGGAGCCCCAGATTCTGCTTTGACCAGTGAAAGGCTGAAAGCCTGCCAGACAGCCAAGTGAAGAGGTGGCCCAGCAGCGGCTGCTCAGGAGAACCAGCGCGTCCTTGCAACTTACGAACTCGAACTGTCAGCATCGCGATATCCAGGCACGGTCAGCAGACAGAGTCCTGCAGGTGTTCTTATCCAGTTCCATCACTCCACGCCAGGGGATACGGGGGAAAAAGTGGGAGCAACAACAGACTTTATTTTCTTGGGCTCCAACATCACTGCAGATGGTCACTCCAGTCGTGAAACTGAAAGACGCTTGCCCCTTGGAAGTAAAGCTCTGACAAACCTAGACAGTGTATTAAAAAGCAGAGACATCACTTTGCTGACAAAGGTCTGTACAGTCAAAGCTATGGTTTCCCAGTGGTCATGTATGGATGTGAGAGCTGGATCATAAAGAAGGCGGAGCACTGAAGAACTGATGCTTTTGAACTGTGGTGTTGGAGAAGACTCTTGAGAGTCCCTTGGACTGCAAGGAGATCAAGCCAGTCAATCCTAAAGGAGATCAGTCCTTGGTGTTCATTCGAAGGATTGGTGCTGAAGCTGAAACTCCATTATTTTGGCCATCTGGTGCAAAGAGCTGACTCCCTGGAAAAGAACCTGATGCTGGGAGGGATTGAAGGCAAAAGGAGAAGGGGGTGATAGAGAAAGAGATGGTTAGCATCACTGACTTGGTGGACTCAGAAGGACAGGGAAGCCTGTCCAAGGGACTGCAAAGTCGGACACGACTGACTGACCGAACGGCAAGGCCAGCATAAATGGAAGCGGCTGGCGTGCTTGGACTCCAGCAGCGGGTCATACTTCTCAGACTCTAGTTACCAGCTTCTGCATCGTCTCTGGATTTTCTTCAGTGGTTCTCTGCCCCAGATGATGCTACACAAAAGGGAAAAACAGGGTCCTGTTATTTTGATGATAAATGACAAAAAGCTTACAGTGAGAAAAGCAGCATTCAGTCAAGCAAAGGAAGAAGAGAACGGCACAGTCTTCTCAGCAAAGACATCAGTGGCCCGTGGCTGCCTCACACTGTGCAGAGGTCCAGGGCCTGCGGAGGAGCCCGGCAGCTTCGAGGGGCAGGGCCAGGATCTGTGGAGTCACGGGGCCTGCGGGATCAGGACAGGGGCTATAGAAGTGACCTGCAGGATGAGCCCAACCTATCCTGAAATCAGGGCTTAACCACTGTGAGCCGAAGGATAGGAACCCCTCCGTGCAACAGGTGCCCCTAGTTAGACGTTCCTGCTGGACGCCCCAGACCGATGAAAGCAGTCTTTGCTGACTCACTGCGTCCACATTTGTCCAATCAGACTCAGGTATATGCTCAGAAATGTGTCAGGACTCAAGCGCCTCGGGCTGTGATTTTCCGTTCAGTTTGTGTGGCAAGCATGGAAGAATCACGTTCAAGCATTAAGTTTATGAACGCAGTGTTAAACGCTACCAAATATTAAGGCATACATAGGTGAGGTCTACGTCATGTATGAAGAGGGCAGAGACATTTCAATGGCAACTTCGAGCTACCTTTTAGGAGGGAATGCAAAGCATAAAAAGTACAGCAATGATGGAATGTCCAAAAGTCACTCATGACAAGTCTGACTACGCCTGTGTGCTACCCCGCCACACGAGGCAACGGCCCCCTGCAACCCTGCTCAGCTAAGGCCAGCACATGAAGTCAGTTTCAGCCCCCACACTCAGTCGCTCTGCCATCTAGACAGACACAGCCTGGCCTTCTCAGGCCCTAACTGAGGATCTCTCCCCAGTTTCTCAGAGGAGCCAGAACGTTGGAGAAGACCGACTATGATAGAGAGATGATTGTCATGAGAGAAGCTGGCGTCTGCGTTTAGTGACTTTGCGCCTGGCTCCTCTCGGGGACATTGTCAAGCACACCGCAAGGAGATTCTGACTTTGAGAAATGTGTAGAGAAACCCATGGACAAACTCTTGCAATACACGCTTTTTAGCTTGTTACTCAGCGGTTCATAGGGTTTTAAAATGTTTTCTCGTGCCTTTGTTCCCCTCTTTTCATAAAGAAATGTAGTGAGGCTCAGTCACAGTCTGATACTGTGCCCAGGGTAATTTTCTGTAATGCTCCCTTTTATACCAAAAAAGTCACACAGTTTTATGATAAGTTATGTGGTCTCCTTAAGGACAGTTGCCTATTACTTGACTTGAGGAAGGAAAAGAAGAAAAATTACGTGCCATGAGATTTACTGCAGATTTTTGAATGTATTTGTCATCTTCATAGTCGAGTGAGGCCAAATTTTTCTCCCTCTTACAGATTGTGGACTCAGAAAGAAAACTTCCCCAAAGATACACAAACGGTCTTCAGACCCAAATCCTTCCGGATCCCAAGCGACTAAACACAGGATTTCACCAAGTGACGCGCAGTTAGACTAAATAAGAAAGTCAGATTGTGCCAAAGTTTAAGAAATGAAGTCCCTACATTCCTAAAACCTAATCAACACTCAGTTTCCTACCAGTTTGTAAAAACACAGCACCCAGCAGCTCAGCGGCTCCCTGTGAGCTTCCTTCCTCACCAATCACAGCATTCCTAGCACACCTGTTGCCAGCGCACACCGTTAACACTCAGATCTACTCCCAGACAATAGTGCCGCCTGTCACTGTCCTGAGGCACATGCCCCGTGCTGAGCCGCTCAGTCCTGTCCGACTCGCTGCAACCACAGTCCCCCAGGCTCCTCCGGCTGGGGGATTCTCCTGGCAAGAAGGTACTGGAGTGGGTTGCCATGCCCTCCTCCCGGGGATCTTCCCGACCCAGGGACTGAACCAGCGACTCTGACATCTCCTGCACTGGTGGGTGGGGTCTTTATCACCAGACCACCAGGGGAGCGAGTCCTGAGGCAGCCTTTCTCCTGAAATAACACTGGCCTGGCGCGCACAGCCCGGGGCTCGCTGGGACGCTCACCCCTCACTTGGCTTCTGATGCGGAGGTGAGAGGACGCAGCATCTTCTTGCTCCCATCTTTCCACCTGAGCGCCTGCTCTGCCGTCGCCCACCTCACCTGGAGGACCCTCTGTCTCCCTCTGCCCAGCCTTAAAGCTCCCACTCGGCCCTGCCTCCTGCAGGGAAACTCTTTCCACTGGTTTGGGGCCACAGTAAAGTGGGCTTTTGTTTCCATAGCACTTTCAGCCACTTTCTAGCTATTTAACAGCTCTTTGGTTTTTTTAAACGTATAATAATCTGAGCATGTTGTGATTTTGATTTTCACGATTTCTGCTTTGTGTGTGTGGTGTGTGCCCTCTATAATACCCACATAATTGGGGGGCCGTTTGTATTTATTATTTACTGATTGAGCAAGACAGTGATGGGATGGTCACCAGGTAAAGAATGATAGACGGCATATTATTGTTATTCCAGAAGTCTTAAAACTGTGGATTTCACTGTTTTCCAAGATGGGTCCATCTGGAAAGTTTCATGGTTTCTGTAGGATTCTAATTGAGAAAAGACATTTGGCTAAATATATAAAATTACACTTGAAAGAATAAAAAAAGCTAAAAGAGGAAATGAAAAAAATATTTAAGATATTCTGTAGAACTGAATAAGGATTCTCCTGTGAAAAAGTTCAAATGGCTGAGAATGTGAGTACTTAACCAATTATTTGATTGCTCAAGTAATTCGAGGCAGGGGAGGAGAGGAGAGACTCATCACCCAGGCGTCATCTAATGTGAGGTTCTGTGCTGCCTCTCTCTTCTTCTCCTGTCTCCCAAATGTACCCAACCTACGTCCTATTTCATTCATTCTCTTCAATAACAGCAAAGATTTTGGAGTGCTAATTCTCCTAGCTCCTAGGTAGGAGACGGGCCTGCATAGACGGGATTTGTTTTTAGGAAACAATTCACTTTAGTCTGAACACACAGGTGCTTTCTGCATTTCCACCAGGTCCCACCAGCGCGGCGGGCCCCCATCAATGTACCCAACCTACGTCCTATTTCATTCATTCTCTTCAATAACAGCAAAGATTTTGGAGTGCTAATTCTCCTAGCTCCTAGGTAGGAGACGGGCCTGCATAGACGGGATTTGTTTTTAGGAAACAATTCACTTTAGTCTGAACACACAGGTGCTTTCTGCATTTCCACCAGGTCCCACCAGCGCGGCGCGGCCCCCATCACGCCCGCAGCGTCCAGCCTGCAGCAGCGGGTGCAGCTGTGGCAGACGCGGAGGTGGCGCCGCAGGAGCTCAGGGTTAGAGGTGGGGCTCCGCGCTGCCCCAGGCGCGCCGCTCTCTCAGGGCGCTGCTGATGAAACGCGGGCTCCTGCCCCAGAGCCTCCTGAGCCAGCAGCGGCTTCTCCCTCACAGCTTCTTAGGAGGAGCAAGAGTTTGCGGACAGAGCAGCAGCTAAGCTCCAGCTTTTAGAACCTCAGCGACCTGCATGCTCAAGAGACCTTTGCAGAAGGTGACCACCAGCAGCTTTTGCCCAGAGAGACGTAGTGCTTTGTGCTTTAGGCACACACAAAAAAAGCCTCTCCTTCTCTAGCTGACAAGTGTACGAAGGAGTACAACATTCCCTTCTGAGTTCATGCGCAAGCTCGTCTCTGCCCTTCTCGTGTCACTGAAGCCTGATCCCTCCGCTGCAGGACACAAGCGCGCAGTCATCACGTCTCTAACCAGGGGTTGCCTGAGCCGGTCCATCAGCTAGGACGCTCCCAGCACACCCGCTACCTGCAGGGTGATGCATCTACGTTCAAAACCCCATCCCCTGCGCGGCTTCCAGGTACCTGCACCAGCAGGTTTTACATTCACAAGTTGACAGGATGAATCCAGTTTCCTGACCCGTCTGCAGTCAAGTTACCCATCATCCCTTATAGGGAACAAGTCCCCCCCTTGCCGGCCAGGGAGCAAGCAAGGGGGCCTGTTGTTTGCTTTCGCTCACCTCTGCCGCAGCAGGGGCCCCAGAAAAGCCTTGCCTGAAAGAAAAACAACAACAACAACAACAACAATATATCAGACATCTGGTATATTCCTGTCAGTGTTTCTTAGAAAAAACCAAAGAACTAAAAAGCAGCATTTCTATCAGTGCCTGAACTCACAATTTCCAGACTGAAAATTACCAATTGTTAAAAAACAAAATTCAGTAAATTTGAAGCTCTAATTGGCTTTACTGCCAATTCATGAGGCAGGAAGCTGTCCATCCGGCCCCTAGAAGGGTGCTCCCGGGGTTGTGTGAATGGAAGGTCTTTATAGAAAGGAGGGTGGAGCAAAGGGATTGTCAGGAAAAGAAAAGATGGTTTTTAGTTTGGGAGATCTTTTGAGAGAAAGAGAAGGCAAGCGTTTTATCACCCAGACTGACTCTTGCTGGAGGTGGGGAGGGGGTGGTGGAGAGGGCCCAGATTACTTCATCGATGCTGAGATTACATTTCTTGAGAAGATCATCAGAACCTGCAGTTAAGTCCTGGCTTGCTGTCATGGGAGTGTGGAGGGGGAAGTGACTCCATTTGGGGCCTGTCATTTCATAATTAACATAACTTCAAGGCTAACTTTTTTTTTCTCCTAAATAATTTGTTCGTTGTCAGAGTTTAATAAATACCAAATATTTTTGTGCAACTTTTTTTTTTGCAAATTAATTCTTTAAAAAAAAACAGCTATGATGTTGAATCGTATAGAAAAATAATATGAAGTAATTTTTAAGGCTTTGGAAATTGATTTAAATAATTAGTGGGTCTGTAAAGGTTATACCACTGATTTCATTTCAGCTGCCTTGAACCTTTCCAGGATCTTGTGTTACAGTCTCCCATTTCAGCCAAGCCTTTGCCTACAGACTGGTTCACAGATATATTTGCATCATCATCATGTTCAAATCCCAAGCTATACAATGTAATTTATGTGGATCCCTGTGGATTCAACCTCTCTTCCAAGAAGACAGTAAGTATAGAAATAGGTGGAAAGACTTCCTCTTTGAACTATGACACAGAGAGTAGAGACTTCTTTTTCTTCCCTTGGTCTGGCCACATGCATCCATCCAGCACTCTGCAAAATAATCAGTACTCAACCAAAGCAAACCAAAGGCAGCAAACTAAAGGCATGTCCAGTGAGTTTAGTTTTTCAGTATGAAGGTGTGAAGGAAGACTCAGCACTCACTCCGGGACTTGCCTGGTTTCCCAGTGGTTAGCGCTTTGCCTCCCAGTGCTGGGGGTACAGGCTCACTCCCTGGTTGGGGAGCTAAGATGTCACATGCCTCTCAGTCAGAACACTGAAACGTAAAACAGGAGCAATAGTGTGACAAATTCAGTGAAGACTTAAAAAAAAAAAACCACACATTAAATTCACAAAGTGGCAATGTATTCCTTGGCCACGCACCCAGAAGTAACCAGAACCCCAAGGAAGCAAAACCAAGCCCCTTACAACCTGCAGTGCTTTAGTCCCCAAGGCAGAGGGCAATTCACTCCAGTTGTTTAGAACAATTCTGTTTCGGTGTTGTGCATCCCGTTTGGCAGTTCTGGTGTGGTCATCGCTGTGCTGCTGTCCAGAAGCACAGACCTAGGAGATGCCGGCGGCATGAAGGGGAAGGCAAGCGAGGGCGCAGTGGGGTGAGTCCCGCAGAACTGGAGCCTTGAGACGAGCACCTGTGGCCAAAAAAGCTGGAGGAGACTTTGCAGGGAGGAGACTTTGCAGGGAGGAAAACGCCCGGGGTTCATTCTCCTTTCTCCCTTCGGTCTCTTGCTGCAGGTTCCCTTAAGTTGGACCCAGTGCGAAGCCAAAGCACCCACAAGGTGAGCTGATGTAACCTGTCCAAGTCCATCTCCCAGGGCAAGAAATGGAGTGAAGGATGGAGAAGTGATCTGGAGGGGCCAACAAGACGCTCAGCTTTTTTGTCCATTTTGCATTTTTACACACTCTAAACTACCTCTTGTCCTTGAGAAGTAGACACACTGTACGTCCTAAATTCTCAGCTGAAGGAGGCTAACGGGAACAACACGCTAGCTGAACTTCGTCCTCTTTGTCACCTGGCATAAAGGTAGACGTGAGAGAAAGACCTGGAGACAAATCTTTTTGTTGGTGTGTGATCAATGGCTTCCCCAGCGGCTCAGGTGGTAAAAGGATCTGCCTGCAATGCGTGAGACCTGGGTTCGATTCCCTGGAAAAGGCAATGGCAACCCACTCCAGTACTCTTGCCTGGCGAATCCCATGGACAGAGGAGCCTACAGTCCATGGGGCTGCAAAAGTGTCAGACATGACTGAGAACACACACCTATCAACAGTGTTTCTTTAAGCCCTCACACTGCTTAAACTAACAGCCCTTTCTGCTTAATCTGATTCACCCAAAGTATGTCAGACATCATGCGATTCTCTAGCCTATATTTTCTCATCTCTGAAAAAGGGCACTGACACAGCAGTCCAGAAAAGGCTCGAATCTAAGCATGTAAGACCAAATGATGTAAATCAATTCCCAGGCTAGATTCGTGGAAAGACAAAGGAATCAGAGATCAGAGGTGATGGGCGCCCCTGAAAACAAGGTGAGGCTGTAAAAAGGAGAGATGTTTGAAAGTCTGTTTAAAATGGCATTTAACCCTGATCGCCGCATTCCATGCAACAAAGCAAATATACTTTCCCAAAGAGAAGATAGTATTATAACTGGATGGCATAGGATCACCAACATTTGCAGAAAGTCTCAAACATCAAAGGCCAAGACAATATAAAAAAAAAGAAACAGGAAAAATGGAGGAAAAAGTTTTAGACATGTAATTATTATACTCAGACAAGTTGTTGAGTCTCTGAAATAAAAACTAGGTACTTTTTTTTTAACGAACATTTAGAAAATAAGAAAGCTCTTAGAAGTAAACAATAGAGAAAATAAAGTGAAAAAGTAATTGGCTAATTGGCAAAGGAATTGGAAGAAAAAGTTGAGAAAATATCCCTAATTAGCACGAAAGTCAGAAAGAGAAAAAGACAAGAAAACTCCACTATCAAGCCAGGAAGTTCAACAACTGAACTAAGAGACAACAAAGAAATAGAAGATGTTATCAAAGAAACAGGGAGAGAAGTTTCCTAGAATAAAGGACATGAAATCTGAAACCGAAGGGGCCATGCCCAGTTCATTGAGTAGAACTAATTAGCACGAAAGTCAGAAAGAGAAAAAGACAAGAAAACTCCACTATCAAGCCAGGAAGTTCAACAACTGAACTAAGAGACAACAAAGAAATAGAAGATGTTATCAAAGAAACAGGGAGAGAAGTTCCCTAGAGTAAAGGACATGAAATCTGAAACCGAAGGGGCCATGCCCAGTTCATTGAGTAAAAGGAGGCTCAGTTTACATTGTCACAAAGATTCAGAACACCAGGGTTAATGTGAAGATTTTACACATGTTCAGGTCTCAAAAACAAGCAGAAAACCAAATCACATAAATAGGATCCTCCCACCCCTGCAATTGGAAGACAGTGGGAAAGTGCCTTCAAACTCCATGGCGTGAGGTCCCCGGCAGTCCGGTGGTTAGGACTCCGAGCTTTCACGGCCCCGGACCCAGGTTCCACCCCTAGTCAGGGAATTAAGATCCCACAAGCCGTGCTGCGTAACCGAAAAAACAACTCCGTGCAAATGATTCCTTCTCTAACATCTTAAACCCCGGCAAACTGTCAGCCAAGGATACACAGAGAATGAAGACATTTTCAGAAATGCAAGGTGTTAGAAGTTTACCTCCCATACCTGCCATTTCAGAAAGCTGCTAGGGAATGTGTCCACAGTGAAATGAAGGAGTAACAGAGAAAGAGGGAGATATGAAATCCAGGGGCTGAGGGACACGACACAGGCAGGGAGTACTGAGTAAAAGGAATTCCTAGAACAACGGGGACAGAAATACCAAGAGAACAGTGTCAGCTGGCAGAGAGAGCAGTGAGGCTAGAGCAGAGATCCCCGGAGTGCTGTCTCTAAGAGTGATACGACTGATTGAACAGCTAATATCTGTGACCCTGTTCAGGGGAGAATGGGCTTCCCTGGTGGCTCAGACAGTTAAGCGTCTGCCTCCAATGCGGGAGACCCGGATTCAATCCCTGGGTTGGGAACATCCCCTGGAGAAGGAAATGACAACCCACTCCAGTACACTTGCCTGGAAAATCCCATGGACAGAGGAGCCGGGCAGGCTACAGACCTTGGGATCACAAAGAGTTGGACATGACTGAGCGACTTCACCCTCAGGGGAGAATTAGCTGTAAAATAACTGGTACAAAAACCAAGGGAATAAAAATAGGAGGCAACAATTTACATCAAGAGAAAGAAACAGTTCATGAAACAAAATATAGTCATAGAAAACGATGTGAGTTCGCTGTGAATAATAGTTATGCTGTCATTTACTGCATGTTGATTTATCTACAGATGGTAAGACAACCACTGAGGGCAGCTGGAAGGGGGGACAGAGGATAGAGAAGGTATCCGTGCAAGACAGAATAGTCCTTGCCTCCTGCGGCAGGAGTGCGAAGCGCAATTTTTAGAGTTAGGTAAACAGACAAGATCAAAGAGCTCAAAAAGAAGTGCTTAAGGTGACGGTAGTAAGGAGGTGGAGGATGGGGCTGGTGCCGCTGTTTTTCATGAGAAAACTAGAAGTACTAGGGCTTTGAAATTCAAAGCTTTTCATCAAGGCTTTGTCATGTGCGTGCGTGCATGGGTGTGCGTGGGTGTGCGTGGGTGTGGGGCCTTGGAAGAAACCTTTAAGATGTGTTGACGTTCAGTCACTCAGCCATGTTGGCCGGGCCTCCTTGTCCTTCACCATCTCCAGGAACTTGCTCAAACTCAAGTCCATTGAGTCAGTGATGCCATCCAACCATCTCATCCTCTGTCGTCCCCTTCTTCTCTATCCTCAATCTTTCCCAGCATCAGGGTCTTTTCAAATGAGTCAGTTCTTCGAATCAGGTGGCCAAAGTATTAGAGTTTCAGCTTCAACATCAGTCCTTCCAATGAACACTCAGGATTGATCTCCTTTGGGATGGACTGGTTGGATCTCCTTGCAGTCCAAGGGACTCTCAAGAGTCTTCAACACCACAGTTCAAAAGCATCAGTTCTTCCAGGCTCAGCTTTCTTTAGGAAAAGGCAACGGCAACCCACTCCAGTACTCTTGCCTGGAAAATCCCATGGATGGAGGAGCCTGGTGGGCTGCAATCTATGGGGTTGCACAGAGTCGGACGCGACTGAAGCAACCTAGCAGCAGCAGCGGCAGCTTTCTTTATGGTCCAGCTCTCACATCCATACATGATTACTGGAAAAACCATAGCTTTGACTAGATGGACTTTGTTGGCAAAGTAACGGCTCTGCTTTTTAATACACTAAGTTTGTCATAGCTTTTCTTCCAAGGAGTAAGTGTCTTTCCATTTCATGGCTGCAGTCACCATCTGCAATGATTTTAGAGGCCAAGAAAATAAAATCTGTCACTGTTTACATTTTTTCCCCATCTATTTGCCATGAAGTGATGAGACCAGATGCCATGATCTTAGTTTTCTGAATGTTGTGTTTCAAGCGAGCTTCCTCACTCTGCTCTTCCACGCACATCAGGAAGCTCTTGCATATACGTGTATTCATGCCACATCTTTTCATCAATTCATCTCCTGACAGACACATAGGTTGTTTTCCATACCTGGGATATTAATAATGCTTCAATTGTATCTTTTGCATTTTAATATAATTAACATGGGCAAGGACCTCTGCCAAGGCTACTGGAAGTGGAGGATTTTTAATTCAGATTTCACTGAAATTGTAACATACTTCTATATTTGGTTCACCTTATCTTTGTGGTTCAAAGAACATAAATATTCTAGAGTCTCTCCTCCTGATTTTGTCTTTCTCCCCCAACTTGTGAGCTTGTATATTCCTTTGAATTCACACATTCTCTTTCTAGTCATCAGCCTTCTTACATTGTCCTTTCCATTACTTCTCTTTATGACCCAAACTGCCAGTTCAACAAGTGGCATCTGCAGTAGGCTGAGACCTCAGACCTGGAGCTGGAGCGCAGCAGCGCAGCATATGACCACCCCTGACCAGCCCACAGCATAAGTCAAGGCCGTAAACCCAGGAATGCGGGAGACAGCAAAGGGGATTTTAAAATATTGCTCACCAGTTAGGCAAGGTCGCATTTCAAATATATTTGTTACTTTCTATGCATCCTTCAGCAAAATAAACAAAAAATATATATGCACACGTGAAAGTGTGTTGAAGTGTTAGTCACTTCAGTTGTGTCTGACTCTTTGAGATCCCCTGGACTGCAGCCTGCCAGACTCCTCTGTCCATGGGATTCTCCAGGCAAGAATACTGCAGTGGGTTGCCACGCCCTTCTGCAGGGGATCTTCCTGGCCCAGGGATCGAACCCGGCTCTCCTGCACTACAGGCAGATCCTTTTCCATCTGAACCCACCGGGGAAGCCCATATTCACACATATATGCTTATATAATTACCTCCCATGTATCTCTTTCCTAAACTTTTGTACCTAATACTTTCCAATTTGATGACTCACTGTACAGCTGGTACATTCTATCTAGAACGACAATACTGCAGTGGCCGAAGTATTAGTCAGCTTTCTACATTAAAGCAGCGTTTAAGTACTTCCTATCTCATCTGTATAAAAACAATGCAATATTTATAAGTTTTAGAATCTTGCTCTCAGGGTCTTTGCTGCATATGGCTTCAGAGTCCCTGGGGAGGATCTCATTTCCCTGAGGTGGATTTCCACATAAACCCCAGGATCAGATAATCCCCGCCCAGATGCTCCCAGGCTGCGGCTCTGGGATTTGGCTTTAACCCTGGGGGCAGTGGCCAGATTCTAACTTTGGGAAATACATATTGGCAATCGGATTTTTCCTGGCCTTTCAGTTCATTCTCATGCTTCTCTTTATTTCTGGTCCTAATCCATGTGTTTAATGTTTGTTTGCTGGGTAAAGAGGGGATACATACTGATGGGAATGGAATGGGGCAGAACATAGACGAAAACATTTCGGGAAATCAGGGAAAGATGGAGTCCAGAGAACATTCTCACATCTTATATTTGTCTCTCCCTGTCCTTTTCCTCTGTGTACTTTGTTGACCAAATAATTCTTGTCCAAATTTAGATCAAAAGCAAGTGTAACTAAAATAGAGATCAAGAAGAATAATGGAATGGCAGTTTTTACCATCAAAAATTCTCTACATGTTCTATGTCTATAAATTCCTTTACTTATGTATTTTATTGCATTTACTTAGGTTTTGTTGAAGTATAGTTGACTTACAATATTATAGTAGTTTCACGTACGGAACAGAGTGACTTGATATTCTTGTATATTACACATCACGTAAACTTATTCTAAATCTAGACTATATTTTCTGTGCTATACATCACATCTCTGTGACATTTCTTTTATAACAGTAGTTGATACATCTTAATCCCCTTCAGCGGTTCTGTCCCCGTCCCCCCACACCCCTCTGGCACCCACTAGCCTGTTCTCTGTATACGTGAGTCTGCTTGGTGATATTTGCTCGTTTGTTTTTGTACATTCCACATATAAATGAAAGTACACAGTATTTGCTTTTCTCTGACTTATTTCTCTCAGGATAATGCCGTCCAGGCCCACCCAGGTTGTCTCAAACGGCAAGATTCTGCTCTTTTCGTGGCTGAGTAATATTCCTTTGTGTGTGTATCCATTACCCAGTCATCTTCTGGTGTGCACAAAGGTGGCGTCCATAGCGTGGTCCTTATTACCAGACACCATGATCACTGGAGTAAGCATATCTCTATGAACTGTTCTTCACGTTTCCTTCAGATAAATGCGCAGGAGCAGACTCGATGGGCTGTGTAGCGCTGCTATCTTTTGAGCAAACTCCATGCTGCTTTTCACCTTGTGAATTGTACCAATTTACAGTCTTACCAACAGCGAACAAGTGCTCCCATTTCTCCACATCCTTGCCAGCCCTTACTATTTCTTGTCTTTTTGGTGATATCCACGCTCACAGATGCGCAGTGATATCTCACTGTGGTTTTGATTTGCATTTCCCTGATCATTGGTGCTACTGAGCATCTTTTCTCGTCCCTGTTGGCCATTTGCTTGACTTCTTTGTAAAACTGTCTGTTCAGGTCCTCTGCCTATTTTTTCAATCAGATTTGTTTTTCTATTGAGTTGTATGAGTACGTTATATAGTTTGGATATTAACCCTTTCAGACGTTATCTTTGGCAAACATCTGCTCCCATTAAGTAGGCTGCATTTTGTTTCATTGATGGTTTTCTTCACTGTGCAAATGTTTTTTGGTTTACTGTTGCCCTAATTGTTTATTTTTGTCTTTCTTGCCCATGCCTGAGGAAACAGATCCAAAAAATATTGCGACTGTTGTCAGTGGATCGCCCAAGCTTTCTTCTAGGAGATTTACGACTTCAGGTCTTACTTTAAGTCTTACACCATTTTGAGTTAATTTTTCCATATCATCTGATATTCCCTGGGTGGGGAAGATCCCCTGGAGGAGGGCATGGCAATCCACTCCAGTTTTCTTGCCTGGAAAATCCCACGGACAGAGGAGACTGGCGGGCTACAGTCCAGGGGGTCACAAAGAGTCAGACACAACTGAAGTGACTAACACTTTCACACACTTTCACGTGTGCATACCTATTTTTTGTTTATTTTGCTGAAGGATTCATAGAAAGTAACAAAGATATTTGAAATGCAACGTTGCCTCACTGGTGAGCAATATTTAAAAATTCCCTTTCTTGTCTCCCCCATTCCTGGAGGGCTAGCGTCCATAGGGCCACAAAGTCGGACATGACGGAGCAACTTAGCACAGACACGTAATGTTTCACTCTTTTTACATGTAGCCATTCAGTTTCCCAACACAACTTGTTGAAGAGTCTTCATGTCTTTCCCCGTTGCATATTCTCGCCTTGCCTCTTTTTTCAGAGTCATTGAACGTATGTGTGTGGGTCTCTTTCTGGGCTTTCTAGGGTGTTCCATTTCTCTGTCTGTTTTGGTGCCAGGAACATGCTGCTTTGATTACTGTGCGTGTGTGCTTGTTTTTCTCCGACTCTTTGTGGCCCTATAGGCTGTGCAGGCTCCTCTGTCCGTGGGATTATCCCGGCAAGAACAGTGAAGTGCGTTGCCACCTCCTCCTCCGGGTGATCTTCCTGACGCAGACAGGACCCACATCTTTGCACCTCCTGCATTGGCAGGCAGATTCTGTACCACTGAGTCACCTGGGAAGTCCTTGCTTGCTGTAGCTTTGTATCATCGTCTGAAGTCAAGGAGCCTGATACCTCCAGCTTTGAACTCCTTTCTCAAGATTGCCTTGGCTCTGTGGGGTCTAATGTGGTTTCACATGGCTTTTAGGAAGATTTGTTCTAGTTCTGTGAAACATGCCATGGGCCTTTTGATAGGAATGGCACTGAATCTGTAGATGCCATGGGTAATACGTTCATTTTAACAGTTTGATCCTTCTAATGCAAGAACACAGTATACCTTTCGATCTGTTTGTGTCATCTTCTGCTTTTTTCATCAAAGTCTTAGAGTTTTCTGACTATGGTGTCTTTAACGTCCTTGAAGTGAAGTGAAGTGAAGTTGCTCAGTCGTGTCCAACTCTTTGCTACCCCATGGACTGTAGCCCAACCAGGCTCCTTAGTCCATGGAATTTTCCAGGCAAGATTACTGGAATGGGTTGCCATTTCCTTCTCCAGTGGATCTTCCCAACCCAGGGATCAAACCTGGGTCTCCCGCATTCCAGGCAGACGCTTAGGTATATCTATTCCTGGGTATTTAATTCTTTATGATGCAATGGTAAGTGCGATTGTTTCCTTAATTTCTCTAAAAGTTCATTGTTAGTTTACAGACATGCAACAGATTTCTGTATATTAATTTTGTATCCTGCAACATTACTGAATTTGTTGATAAGCTCTAGTAGTTTTATGATGACATATTTAGGATTTTCTATGAGTAGTATGATGTCATCTGCAAATACTGACAGTTTTACTTCTTCCTTTCCAATTAGGATTCCTTTTATTTCTTTTTCTTCCTGGCTATGGCGATACTATGTTGAGTAAAAGTGGTGAGGGTGGGAATCTTTGACTTGTGGGTTTGTCATATATGGCCTTCATTATGCTGAGACATCTTGCTTCTTTGCCCACTTTCTGGAGAGTTTTTGCCATAACGGGTGTTGCAATTTGTTAAAAGCTTTTTCTGTGTCTATTGAGATGATTCAGTTCAGTTCAGTTCAGTCGCTCAGTCATGTCCGACTCTTCATGACCCCATGAATCCCAGCACGCCAGGCCTCCCTGTCCATCACCATCTCCCGGAGTTCACTTAGACTCACATTCATCGAGTCGGTGATGCCATTCAGCCA
>SJYC01136678.1:0-27756 GCA_006408675.1 Madoqua kirkii
GTCCTGATTTGTAGTAGGCTCCAGTTTCTGTGATGTGAACACTCCCACCATGGCTGACTGCAGGGTACCGCATGGTGCCACTCAGCGCAGAGCTGGCAAGAGATAAGCAGCACCACACTGTTACACAGTGGCTCCTCCAAACAGATAAAGCAGATGTAAATAACCCAAGACAAAGACAGTGGTAGTGTGTACATAAGGAGCACAGTAAATTACAGAAAAATTATCAGTAAGTGATGAACTTTGGATATTTATTACCTTTGTTTTTAACATAATTTACTTGCAAGTTTACATAATTTAATTTTTAATAATGTCTGTTTAAAATTCAGTTCACAAAAATTTTGAAAATGTAACAATAAGCTATCTTAAGCCAGCCCAGGTCAGCTCCACTATAAACCAGAAAGTTCCCTTTCCAGTATCAACCCCAGAGGAAGCAGAGTACATGTACACAAGGACTCAGGTACGAGAGCATTTGTTGCAGTGCTGTTCAGAACAGGGGGAAGTGAAACTGGCCATCTGTTCACAGTTAGACAGACTGATAAACAAGTGAGAGTCCATTCATACAATGCAAGACTGAACTGTGGTTAAAAATGAATGAATTACATCCTCGTGTTTTAACACAGATACATCCCCAAAGAAGCTACAAATACGTTCATGCCGTGTGATGCCAATTGTGTAAAATTTAAAACACATGTATTTTAAAACTTGTTTATAAGGATATGCTTATATAATCAAGGTATAAAAATATGTGTGGAAATGAAACACAGAAAATTCAGGATAGCAGTTACCCCTGGGGATGGAATGAGAGGTAGGATGGAACTTTGTATCTATCACATTTTATTTCTTTAATGAAATAAATATCGTTATTTCTTTAATGATACTCTGAGCATTAATCATAAATGAAAGAAAAGCCAACATTATGTGCCCCTGATAGAAGTAGACAAGATAGCAGTGAAATATTCTTGCTATAAAGAGAATTTCTATCTGCTTAAACCTCTAGATCCAACTCCCAATTTATGAAAAAACAAAGCAAAATAGGAAATGGAGCCACTTGGATGCAGTCATCAAAATCTGCAGTGTGGGTTTCTTCACCAAATAAAGGAAGACAACAGACACGAAACACAACAGACACGTGGGTAAGAAATCTGCAGACTGTGAGAGACTTAGCGGACGTCAATCAATTGCAATGTATAGACATTACTTTGGTTCTGATTCAAATGAATAGCGTACTTGTATTATAAAAGAAAACAGGAAAATTTGAACACTGAATGGATATTTGAGGATTTAAGGAATTACTGTTATTTAGATGAGATGATATTGTGGACATATTTAAATATTCTTTATCTTTTAGGTATTAAATTTTAAAATGCATGTATAAAGTGATATGATCTCTACAACTTGCTTCCAAATAATTGGGGCAGCTGGGAGAAATGGGTAGAGGTTTAGGTGAAACCTAAATTTTTATATAAATTTTAACCTAAATTTTTATATAAATTTTTTTAGAGAAAGAGGAGACGGAAGAAAAAAATATGTTAAGTAGGTGGTTTACCATCTATTATATCTAACTGGGTGTCATTTTATTTTCTTTATGTTTTAGTAAGTTTGAAATACAACTATCACAATAATGTAAATAAACTATACTTCAATTTAAAAAATTAAAAATTACCACATGCTGCTAAATTCTATTTGCTCATTCAAAAGAAATATAACTTGAATTTTTAAAAGATTCAAATCTATATAAATAACACAAACACAAAATTTACTCTCTCTGTATTTTAAATACCATGCTCCAACTTCAGTTCAAGGACAGAGATAAGCTATCAGCCATGAGGCTGGGGCTTCCCACAGCCCGATGATGCTCGGACATGCCAGACACTCTGATTTAGCTCCTTGCAGACTCCCCGGGCCCCTCCTCAGAGAGTGGCCCCCCACTGTCTGGTGCCAGGAGCCAGAGGTGAGCTCTTCTCGGCCCCTCAGTGACCGACCGAGTCCCGCCGCTGCATTTCCCGCCGCTGCACAGTGTGAGTGCCTGGCCTGGCAGCCCCGTTCAGCTTCCTTTCCAGTTGCTTACACTTTGCTCCCTGGTGAAAACTGAAGTTACAAGATTAGCTCATCCAAGGCAGGGTGTGATCCCGAGAGCACAGCACGCCCTGTTCCTGTGGATGTGAAGAGGGGATTTCATATTCTAGTGCATTCGGCATGTTATCAGGCCACTTAGGTGTTGCTGAACAGTTTCAAAGTCTTGAGGGTGACTTAAACATTCCCCATGCGAAGTGTGCGCCCTCCCCAAAGCTCACGTGTGCATGTGTACACACATGTGCTCCCACACACACACACACACACACACTCATAGTCATTAGTCCACATTAAAGACTAAAATACTCTACTGTCCTGGAAGCCATTCAAACCCAGGATGGGGAAAGTTAGGCATCTTCAAAAGTAAACAAATCGAAAAGAAAACAACATTGGTCAGATGCAGAAAACAGTTGCTACATGCTTCCAAAAACATTATGCTTAATGTTTTTTAATGTACATTATTTTCTTTCTGAATTTAGGATCTTCAGTGCATTCTTAGCTCTAGTTTTTCAGCAAACCAGCATTACCATTAAACAGACACACAGAAGTTCTAAATACATCTCCACATAAACAGCCAAAAGGCACACATACCATGAGATCAGGCTCTGCAATGAATGACTGGGAAAGGCAGGATGGTGTTACTGCGAGTGTGGACTTTGAAACCTGCACGCTCATATTCAAATTCCAGCCTTATCACAGCTAGCTGATTAGCCATAGGAAAGCTACTAAGCCTTCTTGAATCTCAGTTTCCCTTCTTTAAAATACAGTTAATAAAAGAACTTCTTGAGTATGTTGTGTAAAAATTACTTACGGTAATATCTGTAAAGCACCTAGAACAACGCTTGGCATATAATGGGGCTACAGAAGCTATTAGCACTTAAGCTAATAAACTACATTAGCTGCTGTCACTTAATCCGCCAAACAACTAGCACCATCTTACAGATGAGGTTCAAGTTTGCAAAGTTTATAGCAGCAGAACAAGGGCTTGGATCCCATTCTGTCCAAGTGTATCTCCTTTCCACATCACAGCCTGTCTTTTCTGTGTCAATGAGATACAAGATTCTATGTCAAGAAATCCATGTTTAGAACAGGATGTGAAATTTAACCTAAAGCCTGTATGACTTTATGATTTAAGAAAAAGGGAATTGAAAATGATGTAATTGTCGAATTCCTATTTTGAGAGATTCCAGAGATTGAGACAGATATGGAAGAGAGTCTAATTGGAGCATCAGATGATTAACATTTTTTAAAGTGTATTCATTTTTAATTGGAGGATAACTGCTTTACAGTGTTGCGTGGGCTTCTGCCGTACATCAGCGTCAGTCGGCCGTAGGTATGCGTGTCCCCTCCCTCTTGTCTCTCACCCCATCTCCCACCCCATCCCACCCTCTGACTTTTCTCAGAGCACCAGCTTTGAGCCAAGTCCCAGGAGCTGCCTCGTTTACACACGGTGATGCACGTCCCTCCACCCCAGGCCCTCCATCCGCCCCACCCTCTCCTTCCCCTGCTGGGCCCCAAGTCTGTTGGCTCTATCTGCGTCTCCACTGCCACCCTGCAGAGAGGTTATCAGTGCCATTTTTCTAGATTCCATGTACTTGCATTAATATACAAAATTTGTTCTTCTTTTTCTGACTTACTTCACTCTGTAAAATAGACTCTAGGTTCATCCATCTCATTAGAACGGGCTCAGATGCATTATTTTTTTATGGCTGAGTAATACGCCATCGTATATATGTAACACAACTTCTTTCGCCATTCTCAGCCAGTGCAGATCTAGGTTTCGTCCACGTCCCAGCTATTTTAAATAGTGCTGTCATGAACACTGGGGTACAATGATTAACATTTGGATATAAATGTTCAGAATATTTAAACTACTTCATCTTGTATTGGTTTAATCAGTTAAGCAGTGGTATCTCAGATACTAACAATAAATATGAATGGTTCCAGGACTGAAGATGAAACACTTACGAGTCATAATAACTTCTTTGAAGTCATCATGAAGAGGGTGATGTGAAAGAAGCAGCATCTTTGAAATCAAGAGAAAACATATCAAAGCCATCCGTAAGCTTGCACATAATGCAAGCACGTAGCTTTACACACTACTGTGGGTTGAATTGTGTTGTCCAGAAAGAACTGCTGAAGTGCTAGCCCTGGATCCCTATGAATGGCATCTTCTTTGGAAGTAGGGTCTTTGTAGATGTTATCAACGTAAGACTTTCTTCTGAGACTCAGATAGACACAGAGGAACATTCCTTGCGATGACAGAGGCAGAATTTACAGTCATGCTTCTTCCAGCCAAGGAACACCACGGGCTAGGAGAGAGGCGTGGGACAGACAACCCTGAAACCTGCAGAGAAAACCAAGCCTGCTGGCCCCTGGACTGGGACCCTTCCAGCCTCCAGAGCTGTGAGAAGACAATTTTCTGTTGCTTTAAGCCACCCAGTTCCTGCTGCTGTGTGAGGCCCCCGGGACGCCAGTGCACACACAGAGGTTAGCTCAACAACGACATCAACAAATGTGCAATGATTTACAACAACATTTTGTGCTGACGATACCCTTCTTTGACACATTATTTTCAGCTGTTCTCACTTGCAGTATGCCAAAACAGTGTCAAACACACAGACGCACACACATTCATAAAACTATACTCAAATATCCAAGAAATGACAGGAAGTATGGTTGGTATATAACATATTAAACAGATACCACTTATCAACTATGTAAAGAATTATGTGAGAGGAAACACAGACACAATATATTTTTTTTAATCTGTTAGCAAAATATACAATTTCTTGAGGACAACTTCCCCCTCGAACTAGTTTTACAGATATAATTGACATGCATTGGTACGTGCTAAGTCACTTCAGTTTTGTCCAACTCTGTAAGACACTATGGACTGTAGCTGCCAGGCTCCTCTGACCATGGGATTCTCCGGGCAAGAACAGTGGAGTGGGTTTCCATGCTCTCCTCCAGAGGATCTTCCTGACCCAGGGATCGAACCTGCATCTCTTACGTCTCCTGCATCGGCAGGTGGGTCCTTTATCACTATCGCCACCTCAGAAGCCCATATAATTGACATACATCACTGTTAAAGGTGGCGATGGTGCCCCACTCCAGCGTTCTTTCCTGGAAAATCCCATGGACGGAGGAGTCTGGTGCGCTGCAGTCCATGGGGTCGCAAAGAGTCGGACACAACTGAGAGACTTCACTTTCACTTCTCACCTTCATCCATTGGAGAAGGCAATGGCAACCTACTCCACTGTTCTTGCCTGGAGAGTCCCAGGGACGGGGGAGCCAGGTCGGCTGCCGTCTGTGGGGTCGCACAAGAGTCGGACACGACTGAAGTGACTTAGCAGCAGCAGCATAATGGTCTGACTCACATACATTGTAGGATGATCACCACTATAAGTTTAGTTAGCACCCATAAGTTCATGTCGATAAAATAATCAGAAAAAACTGAAAAAGAAAAAAAAATTCTTTCTGATAAGAACTCTCAGGATTTACTCTCTCGACAGCTGCCTGTATCAGCCATCAGTGCTGACTACAGGCAGCGTGCCATGCGCCGCGCCCACGGTACTTACTCACCTGAGAGCTGGAAGCTTGTCCTTTTGACCACCTTCCTTTAACCCCCACTCCCCCACCTCCTACCCCTAGCAACCACAAGTCTGGTCTCTTTTTCTACAAGTTTGGACTTATTTTTTAGATTCCATATACAAATGAGCCCATACAGCATTTTTTTTTCCTCTGACTTATTTCATTTAGCGTAATGCCATCAAGATCCACCCAAATTGTCATAAACAGAAGGATTTTTTTTCCATTTTCTTCCTTCTTTTTTATGGTTGACAAGGATTCCATTATATACATATAATTTATATATATATATATAACATCTTTATTTCTTTACCTATTGACGGACACAGGTTGCTTCCGTGCCTTGGTTATTGTCAATAATGCTACTCTGAACATGGTGGTAGAGATATCTCTTCGAAACAGTGATTGCATTTTCTTTGGAAAAATACCCAGAAGTGGAATTGCTGGATCATATGGTAGCTCTATTTTTAATTTTTTAGGAAGTTCATACTATTTCCCATAGTGGCTGTACCAGTTTACAGTTCCATCAACAGTGCACAAGCTTCCTTTTTATCCACACCCTGGCCACCATTTGCTGTCTTTCTGATGAAAGCTGCTCCAACAGGTGTGAGATGATATCGACTTTTGTTTTTTTCAGGTCAGTTCTTTAGTTGCCTATTGATGAGCCCATGATAGAATACACCTAAGATGTTCAAAAAAGAAACAGACAATATAAAAACAAGAGGGAGAAATGTAGACAAGTATCTCAGGGACTCAAATCCAATTGTAAGTCTGGAGATGCCGGGGTCATGAATTCTAAAGGGTAGCAGAACGGAAACTTAACATCTCTACAGTATCACAGTCTCATGCAAAAGCAGATGCATGTGAATCTCTTGTGCAAGTGAGGACATCATTAATGATATCAGGCATATTCTGTTAAAAAACAATATGAAGAAAACTTTCTTGGGGGGCCAGTGGTTAAGAATCTGTCTTCCAGTGCAGGGGACGTGAGTTTGATCCCTGGTCCAGGAAGATCCCACATGCCTCGAGGCCACGAGGCCCGGGCGCCACAGCGGCCGGGTCTGCGCTCAGAGCCCACGAGCTCCAAGTACCGGCCCCACAACAAGGAGCAGACCCCGCTCACCGCAGCCAGAGAAATGCAGCAGCGAGGACCCAGCACCGCCCAATAAATACAGTTAATCAAAAAAAAAAAAAAAAAAGGAAGAAGAAAACATTAGCCGATGGTCTTTGTGAAAACAAAGTAAAAAGCTGACTAAGCAATGTGAAGCAGATTAGTATAGGATTAATTCTGAAAAAAAATCTCATTTAACATTTGCATACAATTACTTCCATTTTATAGTTGTATCAGATTTACTTAGTGAATGTTTAAATATACATATAAAAGGAGTACCCTCCTAAACTTCTAGGATCTTCCCTGCTCAAATGGTAAAGAGTTTGCCTGCAATGCAGAAGACAGGGGTTGATCCCTGGGTGGGGAAGATCCTCTGGAGGAGGGCATGACAACCCACTCCAGTATTCTTGCCTGAAGAATCCCACAGACAGAGGAGCCTGGCGGACTACAGTCCATGGGGCCACAAAGAGTCGGACGCAGCTGAGCAACCAGCATTACACTAGCCTTCTAAGCAACACTGACTTTACAAACCACTGCTACTCTTGTGTCTGTTGGGTCCTCCTGGAAGCAGAGGCTGACATGGTGTTAGGAGAGACAGCGGTCTCAGTTCAGTTCAGTTCAGTCGCTCAGTCGTGTCCGACTCTTTGCGACCCCATGAATTGCAGCACCTGCTCTTAATGAAAAATAAAAAGAGGAGGCTGCTGAACTGGGTAGGGAAAGCCTTCAGACCACGACGCTGCCACTGACCCCTGTGAAAGGGACGAGGGAGAGGAAGGAAACGTGGCAGGAGAACCTCGCACCAGGACGCAGATCTGACACCGCCTTGGCCAAGCCAAGGGAGCTTAGGGACACTGCTTTGTTAGAGTAGCCAGAGGCGGGCAGAACTGGCCTCTAACAGTTTTGAACTGGGTAGGGAAAGCCTTCAGACCACGACGCTGCCACTGACCCCTGTGAAAGGGACGAGGGAGAGGAAGGAAACGTGGCAGGAGAACCTCGCACCAGGACGCAGACCTGACACCGCCTTGGCCAAGCCCAGGGAGCTTAGGGACACTGCTTTGTTAGAGTACCCCGGGGCGGGCAGAACTGGCCTCTAACAGTGCTGAGCTCCTAGCAAGAGACTCCCGGGGAGAGCACGGCCTCAGGCCAGCGGCGGGGAAGCCTCCTGGAGGCGCTGCAGCTGGACGCTGACGGTTAACAGCCCTGCTTCTGCCTGAACTTCCTTTTTCTCAAAGGCAGACTGAGCGAGCTGCTGCACACTCAAAACATACAGGGCTCCTGCCCACCCTGCCGGAGTCTTGATCCCACCCCTCTCCCCTTCCTGAATCCCCTTTCCAGACTCATGCAAAGATTCCCAGTCACCATGTTCTATCTCTCACACCTTACATGAACAGCATTCTAAATACCAACATGGAGTGTATTTTGCTGTTGCTGTTCTGTTGCAAAGTTGTGTCCGACTCTTCAAGACCCCACAGACCGCAGTACACCAGGCTTCCCTGTCTTCTAGTATCTCCCTGAGTTTGCTCAGATTCATGTTCATTGAGTTGGTGATGCCATCAAACCATCTCATCCTCGTCATCCCCCTCTCCTCCTGCCCTCAATCTTTCTCAGCACCAGGGTTTTATTCAATGAGCAGACTCTTCACACCAGTTCAGTTTAGTTCAGTTCAGTCGCTCAGTCATGTCCAACTCTTTGGGACTCCATGAATCGAAGCACACCAGGCCTCCCTGTCCATCACCATCTCCCAGAGTTCATCCAGATTCACGTTCATCCAGCCATCTCATCCTCTGTCGTCCTCTTCTCTTCCTGCCCCCAATCTCTCCCAGCATCAGAGTCTTTTCCAATGAGTCAACTCTTCGCGTGAGGTGGCCAAAGTACTGGAGTTTCAGCTTTAGCATCATTCCTTCCAAAGAAATCCCAGGGCTAATCTCCTTCAGATGGCCCAAAGAGTGGAGCTTCAGTCCTTCCAATGAATATTCAGGGTTTATTTCCTTTAGAATTGGCTGGTTGGATCTCCTTGCAGTCCAAGGGACTCTCAAGAGTCTTCTCCAACGTCACAGTTCAAAACCATCAGCTCTTTGGCGCTCAGGCTTCTTTATGATCCAGCTCTCACATCTGCACATGACCACTGGAAAAACCATAGCTTTGGCTCCATCAGCGTTTGTCAGCAGAGTGACGTCTTTGCTTTTTAACACACTGTCTAGGTTTGTCAGAGCTTTCCTTCTGACGGCTTTCCGGGTGGCTCAGATGATAAAGAATCTTCCTGTAATACAGGAGACCCGAGTTCGATCCCTGGGTCAGAAAGATCCCTGGGAGAAGGAAATGGAAACCCACCTCAGTATTCTTGCCTGAAAAATTCCATGGACAGACAAGCCTGGCAGGCTACAGTCCATGGAGTCACAAAGAGTCAGACACAGCTGAGCAACTGACACTTCTTCTTCCTTTGGACGAGAAAGCATCTTTAATTTCATGACTGCAGTTACTGTCCACCGTGGTTTTGGAGCCCAAGGAGAGCAAGTCTGTCCCTGCTTCTGCTTTCCCCTTCTGTCTGTCATAAAGTGATGGGACTGGCTGTGGTGACCTTCGCTTTTTCTAATGTTCAGTTTTAAGCCAGCTTTTCCACTCTCCTCTTTCACTTTCATCAAGAGGCTCTTTCGTTCCTTTTCGCTTTCTACCATTAGAGTGGTACCATCTCCACGTCTGAGGTTATCTTTAATTTCATGACTGCAGTTACTGTCCACCGTGGTTTTGGAGCCCAAGGAGAGCAAGTCTGTCCCTGCTTCTGCTTTCCCCTTCTGTCTGTCATAAAGTGATGGGACTGGCTGTGGTGACCTTCGCTTTTTCTAATGTTCAGTTTTAAGCCAGCTTTTCCACTCTCCTCTTTCACTTTCATCAAGAGGCTCTTTCGTTCCTTTTCGCTTTCTACCATTAGAGTGGTACCATCTCCACATCTGAGGTTGTTGAGATTTCTTCCAGCAGTCTTGATTGCAGCTTGCTATTCATCCAGCCAAGCATTTCGCGCGATGATAAGTTAAATAAACAAGGTGACAACATATACAGCCTTGACGTACTCCTTTCCCAATTTTAAGCAAGTCAGATTTTCCATGTCTAGCTCTAGCTAGTGCTTCTTGACCCCCACACAGGTTTCTCAGGAGACAGGTAAGACGGTCTGGTAGTCCCACCTCTTTAAGAATTTTCCGGTTTGTTATGATCCACACAGTCAAAGGCTTCAGCATAGTCGGTGAAGCAGAAGTAGATGTTTTTCCGAAACTTGTTTGCTCAAATCCACATCCGCTATGGAGCCTTTACCAACTTCTCCTTGCAAATCTGTCAGTCTCTCCTCTAACAGCCATAAACACTGTAATGTCACCATTGCTGTACATCGAAATCTGAGTATTTATTAGATGTTTCTCTCTCCAAGTAAACGAGTAAGCTGCTCAGGAACACGGTTTGTGACTTCCTCATCTCTGACTCCCCAGCACCACCACAGTGCAGCGCCTGGCACGTGTTCAGAATATTTGTTAAATTACTACAGCCCTGATGGATATTATTGACTAGTGACAGCAGCAAGATATGTTGCATTTTTATAAAAGCTTTGTGTTCTAATGTTTGTTTAGTCTTTGCAATAACACAATGCTGTGTCTGGGGCTACCCTGGTAGCTTAGCTGGTAAAGAGTTTACTTGCAATGCAAGAGATCCCAGTTCCACTCCCGACCCAGAAAGATCCCCTGGAGAAGGGATGGGCTCCCCACTCCGGCATTCTTGGGCTTCCCTGGTGGCTCAGACGCTAAAGAATCCGCCTGCAGTGCGGGAGACCTGGGTTTAATCCCAGGGTTGGGAAGATTCCTTGGAGAGGGGAGTGGCTACCAACTCCAGTACTCTGGCCTGGAGAATTCCATGGGCTGTAGAGTCCATGGGGTTGCAAAGAGTCGGACAGGACTAAGCGACTTTCACTTTTAATACTGTGTCTGTCCAGAGAGTCACTGAATCTGTGAGTCTGTACACATAGTGTTTGATTAATCCAGATTTTCAACCCATATCCTTTGTGTTCACAAATGTCACAGTTTAAGACAGCCAGTCAGTCTCTCAGCTCATACATACTTTTTCTAAGAAAAATTATGAACATCCATTTGATAAGTGGCATGATTTACATTTTGGCATTAGCTGAAAGGCAGTTGTGTTTTCACCTAAAGCTGCTGTGAATATATTAGTAAGTGAATATAATTTGCATATTAAATTTGCATTTTTATGACCAGGGGTTGTAATGGAAAACAAGGGAATTAGAAATGGAAAAAATGAAAGATTATTTATTATTCAATAATCCAAGTATCTAGTAAGAAGTCCTAACAAAGCACAGTAGTAACATTAGATCACAAAATATTAGCAGATTAAAGTGTATCCCCATAAAAACAATACAGGTAAATTATTATATTAATCTTTCACAGGGGGGAAAGACATTTTGTTGTAAGAAATTGCTTTACATTAAAGTTCTAGATAAATTACAAGCAGATTTTTGTTATTGAACATGTAAACAACTGACCTCTGCCCTAAAACTACAGGTTTTTTTTAAACTGATAATTAAATTTCATTATCTGTTTGATGTTACATTAACTCTTTAATTACATGTTAAAAATAAATCAGAAAATAAATAAAAACAAAAAAGATAATTTACATATTATGAGAATTACATTTGTATACACAGCCATTCATACTCTTTGCAATCCCATGGACTATTCTCCAGGCCAGAATACTAGAGTGGGGAGCCTTTCCCTTCTCCAGGGGGTCTTCCCATCCCAGGGATCACACCCAGGTCTCCTGCAGTGCAGGTGGATTCTTTACCAGCTGAGCCACAGGGGAAGCCCTCACACACAGCCATTCATAACAGTCTCTCAGAGTCACACAGGAACATAAAAGTAATGAAGATTGTGCTTATTTTCTCTATGTTAAATTATTATTAATTTGTAGCAAATGTGATTCACTCTGAAAAGTACAAATTAATGAACACATCTATTAGAGGAAAACAGACAACCAAGAAATAAAAACTTTATCCAACTGTCTAAAATTTCTATTACATTTAACTATTTTATATCATATATAAAAGTTTTCATTAATTCATGGCTGCAGTTATAGCAACTGCTGCAGCTGCGCCTCTTCCTGGGCCCAGCTGACGCCACCGGCCCCTGTATGCAGCTCCCGACGTGGGAGGCGGTGTTCCTCTGCTGACAACCAGGGAACGCAGAAGTAGCTTAGTTTCAGCTGGCAGCTCAGTGGGGCACCTGCGCCGCCTGCCCCAGAGTGGGTCCCGGGCCACTGCTGAGTCCGCAGAGACACCTGCTGTCTCATCGGAGGGTAGGAGTTCACGTCTGCCCGCTACTCTGATGACGGTCTGCAGGTGCGGAATACCTTGCCATCCCGAAACGCAAACAGCAAAGATACTGTCAAAAACCGAGGTCATGTCAGTAGGACTCCGGCCGTTAAAGACCCTGGCCATGGGAAGGGTCACTAAGATTAATAGCTGTAATGTCTTGAAACATAGCAAATATGTTTAATCCCATGTGTTTGAAGTGATACTAAACAAACAAAACCCCTAAGCCTAATTGGTTACTCTTGGATAACATCAGGGAACAGTTCATTATTGTGAAACCTTGTAAGTAAAAGAATAAACATTTTTTCTGCTTTCTCTGTATGAACTATAACACGGTAGCTGAAACGACAGAGGAGAAGAATCTTCTATTTATAGAAACATACTAGCGAATAAATAAAGGAATGCCTTGATCAGGATATCACTATTTTGCCACTTCTAATAAATTAATGGGGGCTGCCATAGAGGCTCAGTAACAAGGAATCTTCCCGCCAAGCAGCAGACATGGGGTTTGATCCGCCTGTCAAGTGGCAGACATGGCTTCGGGAAGATTCCCTGGAGAAGGACGTGACAACCCATTCCAGTATTCTTGCCTGGGAAACCTCATGGACAGAGGAGCCTGGTGGGCTACCATCCATGGGGCTGCAAAAGAGTCGTGCACGACAGCAACTAACCAACAGCAACAACACATTAATGTAGCTGGATATTGAGCATTAGCAGCTGCTAACATCACAGAAAAGAGACAATTTATCATTTGTGCCTCTAAGAGAACACAACAGTAAGAAAAAAAGTCTCATCTATATCTGATCAAGTCTTTAGGTCCAATTTCCAATTCATAAGGAGTACAAACAACCCCTTGTTTCTTCAGCAAATACATTTCAAAGAGAAAAAATAAACTGAAGAAGACCTATGGATGAAAAACCATGTGAAAAGAAAGCATACCGTTTAAGAGATAATTAGAAATTTAACATCACAGAAAAGAGACAATTTATCATTTGTGCCTCTAAGAGAACACAACAGTAAGAAAAAAAGTCTCATCTATATCTGATCAAGTCTTTAGGTCCAATGTCCAATTCATAAGGAGTACAAACAACCCCTTGTTTCTTCAGCAAATACATTTCAAAGAGAAAAAATAAACTGAAGAAGACCTATGGATGAAAAACCATGTGAAAAGAAAGCATACCGTTTAAGAGACAATTAGAAATTCAGTGATACCATCGTTGTTAAGAAAATATCCCTCTTCTTCTAGATGTAAACATAGCATTGAGATTATATTTAGAGGAGTTTATATCCTTTATAGACTTGAGAGCTAAAATATTTATGGTATTTGGTATTTATTAGAAAATACTGTGGTTGAAGGAGCAGATGTTCTATAAATGAGATAATGGTTGCCATGGGTACACAAGTATGGAAGCTGGGTGATGGGTACATGGGGATTCATCACACTTTCTCTGGGCACCTTTGCATTAGTTTCAAATGTTCTGCAAGAAAAATTTTAAGGTAATAAGAAAGGACAAAAATAGAACTCTGAGAAGAAAATTATTGTAAAATGAGAGCACTTCTAACAAACAGGTCAGCCAAGACTCAGATCCTTCAGAAATAAAGATGGAAATTTATTCAGCTGCATAGTTCACACAATTCATTAAAAACTTTAAATATATACCATTTTAGGAACAAAAATTTCAAAAGGTTTATCTGCATAAGTGTTTAATAATAGCTAGTTGTCACTACATGAGAAAACATTTGGCTTGGTCCCTTTAACTAATTAATATATTTTATTCTTTTTTTTTTTTCGCCCTTGTCCACATAAAGTCAAAGGATTTGACTTTTCTTTTAGAGCACTTGGCATTATTGCCTACCAAAAGACGACATGATGCTGGTTTATATATGTATATATATGGTTTTTTTGGCATTCTCTCTGAACAACATGACCTCAGGAAATTCCACTTCACTGTAGATGGCAGAACTTCTCTATCAGAGGATGGAGAGTGAGGGACTCTATTCTGCTGCTTCAGAAGAAATTTGTTAGTAAAGACAGCATTTGAAATAAGGGAAAAATAATAAGTTGCCTTTTTATACACTTCCGGTCTAGTAAAATACTTGACTTGTAAGTGTGTCCCCATTTTCACAAAATACTCTTGTTTCGTTAGAAGGAGCAGAGGATAGAAAAGGACAAGGAAGAAAGTGAAGGGGAAAAGAAGAAGAATAAAATTTACAAAACAGGAGAGGAAGGCACAGTAGGAGTATTTTTCTCAAGAAATTTTCATTGTGCCAAAACTAGGTTTGTTTTTGTAACTATTAGGTTCTTCATTAACTAAACCCCTTTCCTTTTAGGTTCTCTCATCCCATAGGAAATGCGTAAAACACGCATTAACATAGGTAGAAAACACGGATTCCCTCTGAGCCTCAGGCCCGAGGTGGTCAATGGCATCAGTCTGGCATATGACGATCCTCACCTCTCCTCTTATATGTAAAGACATTCCAGGGGCACTTGGCATTTTTTGTTTGTTTGCTGTTTCCAGTATTAGGTAATACTGTATGCTGGAACTTGCTTTCCTCATCTAAGACATCATGGACATCTCAAGTCCATAGAAATCTAAGTTATTCTTTTAAACAGTCACATAATATTCCAAGGCAAAAATGTACTCCACTGAACTATATAGACTTGTTGATAGACAATGAGACTAGATCCATTTTTCAGCCACCATAATCAATGCCAAAGTAAAGATTCTTTAATGTGGCCTTAAAAAATGATGTGTCTATTTCTACAGAAAAGCTATAAATGGAATTCGTACGTTAAAGAGAATACGTATTTTAGAGTATAACAGACATTGCTAGCTTTTTGAAAAATGTTTGCAATTTATACTCCCACTAACAATATACTACAGTGTCCATTTTTTCATTTAGGTCTTACTAACAATCAATGTCATGACCCTTTTTAATTTCTGCCACCAAATAAGAAAGATTCAAATTATCAAAAGAATGATTCCTTACTGTTTTCCCTGAATTGAATTTATAGTCTATCTGTTGAGGTCTCTGACATCTGTAGGAGGTTTGCCCATGGGGTCAGCCTAGAGACTGGATGGAAGCAGTGATATTCTTTGGCCTACTCTGTGGCCATAGGTTGCCTACAGGAGATTGTACCGTGGGAATTGTACTACCGGGAAAAAGCGTGATGTACTGACTAACACCGCCATTGTCATATATGAAAGACACCTTGACATTCACTGGAAATAAAGGGGTAGAAGCAGAAAGCCTTGGGGGTTAAAGATGCTGTCCAATGTTTAACTCTCATCTCTAAAACTCCTGCCAATTTATTATCGTGCCTCTGCTTAATTTCCTCTAGTAATGGGGAGGCTACAAAAGCAGACAGCCCTTCCTTAGTAACAAAGCTAACTTTAATGGAACGTTTACTCTGTACCAGACACAATTGACAGTGCCTGGCAGGAAGCATCTCATTTAATCCCTACAAAAGCCCTCTGGGGGAGGCATTACTATTATACCTGTTTCACCGGATAAACCAAGGCACACATCACAGGGACAGCAATGGCTGACATTGATTTGAAGTCCATGGGAAGCCATCTCTTAATCTCTGCACCTTACTGCCTCCCAGAGGCAGTTTGTAAAACTCCAAATGCCAACCCTTCTCTTTACAGACCTAAACATTTCTTCCAGTGGTTGTTTGACTGTTCTAAGCCTCCTCCTCTTATTTCCACATTTTCTCCTAAAGTCTTTCACATATGAAAATACTACAGTACTGGAAAGCATCTATTAGGTTCTTCATTAGTGTTTAGCTCTAGAAACCAGAGCGTGTTTAACGGAAGCTTGAGAAAGATTAGCTCACGGAACTCACCCTATAGCAAGACTGAGAAAAGAGTAGTATACATATCTCATACTCATTACAAACCCCAGTTCAAGTCAACTATGAGTCTTTACAGGAAAGGGGGCTAAAAATTTCCAGAGTGGGGACCCTGTATCCAGCAATAAAACACAAAACGGTAATGGGAAAAATTAACATAATACCACTATATTTTTGAAGTCTCAGCGAAATCCATCAGTGAAACACACACGCCTAAAAAGCTCCCATAGAATACCCCACATACCTAAGGATTAAGTCTCTTATTTTTTTCCAGCCTCTTTAAATTTATTCAGACTTGCTTTGTGGCCTGGCATGTGATCCATCCTGAAGAATGTTGCATGTGCGCCTGAAACCAATGCGTACTCTGCTGCTTTGGGATGGAATGTTTTATGCAGATCTAGGATTCAGTCTTTTCAGAATACAGTCATTGAGAGTGTGGCATAAGAGAGCAGCTTAATAATGTTTCAGTCACAGGAATTCAAAGATAACGGAAAGCACAACAATAAAATTAGCATTCATTAAAATCCCCCAAATTTTCACATTTATCACCAGAGAACAGATTCGGTGGAAATTTAAATAGAAAACAAATCAGATGGCACAGTAGATGTAAAATATGCCTGTGATGACTATCTCGTATGTCAATCAAAGGCTGAGAAAGAATGTACTAACAGTCTCTCTCTCTCTTGAATCACATTTTTCCACTGATAAAGCATCTAGGATTTAGGTTGCATTTTTCACTTATCTCATATATCAGAGGATTAATTTTTTCTTAAGTTTTTCTCTACTTTTTGCACTTTTAGAAAGTGGAATAGTTAATCTCTTGAAATCCAGGCCATATTAACATTACAGCTCTTGTTTTCTTTCTCCTAAATTATTTGCACGCACGTGACGTCGAGCACTCATGGAGCTTTATTCCAAACAATTCTGCTGCATTTTCTCACTGCTTGTTTCTCAGTGCATCTATCATCCCTTCTTTAGACTCAAGAAACCAACCTATGCATTGGTGGCTTGTACTGAAATAATTCTCAGACCAACACGAAAACCTCCACACAAACAGCGAAAATAAAAACTTCTAAGAAAAAAATGACTTGATTAGGTGATTATGAATTTTTTGTTAGTTTTATTTGCAAATTGTAATTTTATATAAATACTTATGTAACATTTAGATAACACATATAAAATGTGGCTCTATATTTTTAAGTAGTTGATATTAAGACAGTTATTAAATCTAACTGAATATTCTTGCTATTGGTTTGCTTTGAACTGGACTATTAATCATTAATTGTATAAACTGAAGATTCAGCTGGAAGATTCCTAACACTTTAGTTATCTTTGAAAATTCAGTTTCCTAAATACATATGAGGTGGATGGGCTATTTAAAAATGTGGAGTTTACCTTAAAGAAATTTAGTAAACATATTTTTAACTTCTGAACCACTGTACTACAAATTAATATGTAACACATGTTGTTGTTTAGTTACTAAGTCATGTTCAACTCTTAGCAACCCTATGGACTATATAGCCCACCAGACTCCTCTGTCCATGGGGTTTCCCAAGCAAGAGTTCTGGAGTGGGTTGCCATTTCCTTCTCCAGGGGAATCATCCTGACCCAGGTATCAAACACATCTCTCCTGCATTAGCAGGCAGATTTTTTATCACTGAGACACCTGTGAAGCCATATAACAATTGCTACACATATTTATTTGAATTTTCTGTTGAATTTTCTATATATTCTAAAATATAGAAAGTATTGGTTAGCTTGGGATAAAAAAATTGTTTGTTTTTGACATGCAAACACATACCTAGTTGGGGACGGAATGTAGAAATGGATTTGTTCAAGAGGTTGGAACAAAGGCCAATTTTTTAGGTTATTAAGGGAAATTAATGGGCTCAATATAAGTATTTTTTAATTAAAATGTGACAAATATTAATTCCTTTTCATAGGAAGTTCCCCCACCAAAAGGGGAGGGAGAATTTTTAAAAATTGAGATATAATTTCCATGTAACACTGTATTGGTTTTAGATATAAAACAATAATTTATGTATACACTGCAACATGATTACCAAAATAAGTTTATTTAACATCCATCACCACAGATTGTTATACATTTTTTTCTTACAAAGAGAACTTTTACGATCTATTCTCTTAACAATTTTCAAAGACACAGCATGGCATTATTAGCTGTAGTCATCATGCCGCACACCACACCAAGACCAATTTATCTATAAGTGAGAGTTTGTGCTTTCTGATCATGCTCATCCATTTCACAGACTCCTAATCCCCTTCTCTGGCAACTACCAGTATGCTCTCTGTGTCCATCAATGTGAGATCAGCTAGCTTGTTTGCTTGCTTTTCAATTCCACACATAAGTCAGATCATACAGTTTCCGCCTTTCTCTGTCTGACAAATTTTACTTAGCATAATGCTTTCGAGGTCCTGACACATTGTTGCAGATGGCAGGATTTTCTTCTCTTTTATGCCTGAATATTATTACATGGGCTTCCCTGATAGCTCAGTTGATAAAGAATCCACCTGCAGTGTAGGAGACCTGGATTCGAACCCTGGGTTGGGAAGATCCCCTACAGAAAGGAAAGGCGATCCACTCCAGTATTCTGGAGAATTCCATGGATTGTAGTCTATGGACTCACAAAGAGTCAGACACGATATCATTCCATAGTATCAATACGTAGGTATACACGTGCGTGTGTGTGTACATATGTCCATAAAACATTTTCTTTATCCGTTCATTCATCAGTGAGCACAGGAATAATGGTTCAGTGAACACTGGGGTGCAGACACCTTTTCAAGCTAGTGGTATTTTTTTCTTTGGACAAATACCCAGAAATGAAACAGCTGGATCATATATTTTGCCCTATGTTGTTTAGTTTCCACAACTTTGTGAATTTCCCTGCTTTCTTTCTGTTCAGTTCAGCTCAGTTCAGTTCAGTCGCTCAGTCGTGTCTGACTCTTTGTGACCCCATGAACTGCAGCACGCCAGACCTCCCTGTCCATCACCAACTCCCGGAGTTCACTCAAACTCACGTCCATCGAGTTGGTGCTGCCATCCAGTCATCTCATCCTCTGTCGTCCCCTTCTCCTCCTGCCCTCAATCCCTCCCAGCATCAGTCTTTTCCAATGAGTCAACTCTTTGCATGAGGTGGCCGAAGTATTGGAGTTTCAGCTTCAGCATCAGTCCTTCCAATGAACACCCAGGACTGATCTCCTTTAGAATGGACTGGTTGGATCTCCTTGCAGTGCAAGGGACTCTCAAGAGTCTTCTCCAACACCACAGTTCTAAAGCATCTTTCTGTTACTGATTTCTAATTTAATCACATTGTAGCAAAAAAAAAAAGTTACTTTGATCTTTTTGATATCTATGTTTCAAATGTCAAAAGACCTAATTTGTGATCGAACATACGGTCTATGATGGGAAACAGACCCATGTACACTCGACAAGAATGTGTATTCTGCGGTCACTGAGTGGAGTATAAAGTGTGTTGGATCTAGTGGTTCACTGTGTAAGTCCTCTTTCCTCACTATTTCCTATCTAGTTCTACGTTTGTTTATCTAGGATGGAGTATTACGCCTCCGACTACTACTGTAGCTCTGTTTCTCCCTCCAGTCCTGTCCATTTTTGTTTGTCCACTTCGATGACATTTTATGAGGTGTGTGGTTGCGTGGTCACTATGCTGTGCCGACTCTCTTGCCACCCCATGGACTGTAGCCCACCAGGCTCCTCTGCCCATTGCATTTCCCAGGCGGGAATATGGAGTGAGTCGCTATTTCCATCTCCAGGAGATCTTTACCCAAGGATCAAACCTGTGCCTCTTGCACTTCACGCACTGCAGGCGGGTTCTTTACCATGCGCCACCAGGGAAGCCGCGGTAACATTCAGTACTGTCTACTATGAGATGACGTGGTGCTGCTTTATTTATATGTTAAAGGCATTTTTTCGTATTCTCTCTCATCACCATGATCTTAGGTGTGCAGATGTTTACAACTGTTTATCTTATATTGAACACTTATTAATATGTAATTAATGTATGATTAATTTATAATGTCCCTTATTTCTTATAAACACTTTGAATTAGAGTCTGTTTTGTCTGATATCGGTATTACATGCCTGTTCTCCTCTGGTTACTATTTGCACGGAATATCTTTTTCAGTCTTTTCACTTTCAACCTGTTTGTGTCTTTGGATTTAAAGTGAATTTTCTCTGGATAATATATAGTCAGATCACTTTTTTAATCCATTCTGCCAAGTTCTCTCTTGATTGCAGCTTAATCCATCTATATTTAAAATGATTACTGATAAAGAGAGAACTCTTCTCATTTTGCTATTTAGTTTCTCTATGCCTTATAGTTTTTTGTGTGTGGTTTTTTTTTTTTGGTCTCTTATTTTCTGCATTACTGTCTTCTTTTGTGTTTAGTTGACCTTTTTTTCAGGGAGCTGCTTGAATTCTATTATCGATTCCTTTTGTGCACTATGCACATTCTCAGATTTTGTTTATCTGGGAATGTTTTAACTTCTTTCTCACTTTTTCCCATCCCATCCCTCAGGGTCATCCCAGAGTATCAGCCCTGAGCACCCTGTCTCATTCATCGAATCTGGACTGGCGGTCTGTTCCACATATGATTATATACTTGTTTCAATGCTATTCTCTCAAATCATCCCACCCTCACCTTCTCCCACAGAGTCCAAAAGACTGTATTTTACATGTGTGTCTCTTTTGCTGTCTTGCATATAGGGTCATCATTACCATCTTTCTAAATTCCATATATATGTTTTAACATACTGTATTGGTATTTTTCTTTCTGACTTACTTCACTCTGCAAAATAGGCTCCAGTTTCACCCACCTCATTAAAACTGATTCAAATGCATTCTTTGGGGGGCAGTTTTTACAGATATAGGACTCTTGGTTGACAGTTTATTTTTTCTCTTAATAATACTTTGAATATATCAACCTACAGCTTTTTGACCTCCAAAGTCTCTGGTGAGAAATCAGTTGATGAGCACTGAGGATCCTTTATATGTGACAAATTGTTTCCCTCTCACTGCTTTCAAAATTCTTTGTCTTTCAACAGTTTATTTATAATGTGTCTTGGTGGTGGATCTCTATGAGTTCATTCCACTTGGGATTCATTAAGCTTCTTAAGTATTTATAGTCATGTATTTCATCACATTTGGGACGTTTTCTGCCCTTATTTCTTTAAATAGTCTCTCTTCTCCTTCTGGGACTCCCCCAGCGCACATGCTGGTCTGTCGGATGGTATCACACAGGTGCTCTGTTCACCAATCATTTTTCTTTCTGTTCCTCAGACTCAACAATTTCCATAGTTGTATTGTCGAGTTTGCAGATTCTTCTATCTCTGCAAACCTGCTTTTGAATCCCTCTAGTGAATTTTTTCATTTCAGTTATATTCAGCCCCAGAATTTCTTTCAGTTTTTTAGATTTTCTACATCTTTCTTGACAAAGTGTGTATTTTCTGTATTAATAATTAATTCAACAAATATTTATTAAAAAACCTACATATACAAGTGAAGAGGAAAAACTTCCTACTTTCAAAACACGACATTCTACAGGAGGTTACTTTCTGACAACAATTGAACAAATACGTAACACCATTCAGGTCTTAACAACTGTGATGAAGAAAACAAAACAGTAAAGAATAATAGAAAATGTGAAGGGGCAGTCCCTTCTAGAGAGAAGGGTTAGCAGAGACCTTGCTTGTGCGGCTGGACTTGTGAAGGCCCTGGGTAACAGCATCTCAAGCCTCGAGCACAATAAAGGCAGCTTTCTGAATCACAGCCTGTTTGAGAAAGAACCAAGGACCAGCCTGTTTGCCAGAAGTAAGGGAGAGGAAGAGGGGCCGGAGAGCTTGGCTGGTTCCAGGCCGCTGGATCACGGGATTATATTGCAAATGGAGTCTTCCTTTTTCCGGGTCATTTTGGCGTTTTTTTCTTCTTTTAAAAAAATCTTTTATTGAGGTATATTTGATGTACAACACTGTTAGTTTTAGCTGTACAACATGGTGATTCAAAACTTTTATCAGTTATACCCCATTTGTAGTTATTATAAAATATTGGCTATATTCCCTGTGCTGTACAATACATCCTTGTAGCTCACTTATTTTATACATAGTAGTTTGTACCTCTTACTAACCTACTCCTATCTTGCCCTTTCACTCTGCAACCAAAAGATCTAGGGTTTTAATCTATGTAACAAAACCCTTTTCTTGGAATAACAACAACAACAAAAAACCCGCTGTATCTACAAGAATAAATCATAAGCTCTAGGGATTGAAAGACACAAAGAGGAACAATTCCAGAATTCTCGTTTGAAAAGACTCTTAGTTGCTAACATATTTGGGGTAGAAGAATCCCATTTTCCTGAAACAACCCAATTAAGCAGTGTGTCTATCCTGTTACAACACAACCTCTCTTTTACTTGCCAACTAGGAATACTGGAAAGTTCAGGGTGCGTTTGGTCGTGAGTGACATGGGGCAAGTCCTCTAATCTCTTTAAAGCTCGGCTCTTCATCTGCCTCTGTGTTGTAGCAAAATGACATGAACCTTAAGACATTTTGTGAGCATGTAAGTGTATTAGTTCAGGTTGCCTCTAGAAGCAGCTGCCCAGACAGGCTTAGACATGAAGGAGATTAACTGGAGGAAGGGAGAGAGGCTGGTTTGACCCAATGGAAGGAGAGAGAGAGAAGTAAGGAGGCATGGGTGGGAAGAGTGCCAAATGGCGGCTCAGTTCCAAGAGAAGCTCTTCCAGGAGGCCAGGCTGAGGACAGACTGTCCTAGAGCCAAAGTCATCTGCCGAAGGATCCCTTGCCTTGCTGGATGGACCTGCCTTCACATCCCCTCTGTGCTCAGTCATCAGTGAGGAGACACTCATGGGAAATGCAGGGTCTGTGCAAAGGCAGGCGTGCATGCGGGGAGCAGCGTGTGGGGCCGCCAGCCATGGGTGCTCTTTGCAGGAGGGTCCACGCAGCACGTTTCCGTGCCTGCAACAGTCCACCACCCTCTTGCCTCATAGGGTATTGCTCCCTGCAATTCAGGGAACAGCCAGCTATTTCCTGGTTCCCGGGGCCTTCTCTTCCTGAGTAAGACACGTGGCAGCTCCCACTGCTATCCCTGGTTGGCCTCTGGGCACAGCTGGTGGCTCCCAGTCCACCTTCCACTCTCCGTTCTAGTGGCCTCTGCATAGGACGCCATTCCCACACTGAAGCACCCCTTTCAGTGTGAAGTGGGTCCCTGGGTTGGATGTTGTTGTATAGGATTCCATGGCCACGGATCAGGCATTTCGTAGGCTCCTGGATTATGGGGATGGCTGAGGTTTGGAGGCCCACAAGGGAAGCTCGTACATAGCATAGGCAACTCTCCCTGTGAGGGTAAACCCCTGACCCTTCCAGCATGGAAGGAGCTGAGAGTGGCTGGCCTGCCACCAGGAGGCTGGTGGGTCTCCGTGGAGAGTGCAGCATCAGAAGCTCCTGTTGGGGTGTGCTGCTCACAGGCTGGACAGAGGCAGCAGTACCTAGGTCAGTCTTCTAAATGGGGTCTAACCGGTTGATACTATAGGCATGCTCTCTGTCAACATGATCGTTTCGTTTATGGGCCCATCACACTGACTCCATTGTTGGAACTTCAGAATCCCAGAGGCTCTGTTGTGATGCTTGCCATTGGCACCCCATGGCATTTTTCCCATGACTGACACCCCTACACCATACAGTTTGCTGGGCTGTATGGCCCAAGGTTAGGACTGGGATTCAAACTCCTGACCTCCGGACCCTAGACTGCCTGCCTGCTTGCCTAACCGCTATGTTACCGCGGCTCGTGGGAAATAGATGGGGAAACAGTGGAAACAGTGTCAGACTTTATTTTGGGGGCTGCAAAATCACTGCAGATGGTGACTGCAGCCATGAAATTAGAAGACACTTACTCCTTGGAAGAAAAGTTATGACCAACCTAGATAGTATATTCAAAAGCAGAGACATTACTTTGCTGACTAAGGTCCGTCTAGTCAAGGCTATGGTTTTTCCTGTGGTCATGTATGGATGTGAGAGTTGGACTGTGAAGAGGGCTGAGTGCTGAAGAATTGATGCTTTTGAACTGTGGTGTTGGAGAAGACTCTTGAGAGTCCCTTGGACTGCAAGGAGATCCAACCAGTCCATTCTGAAGGAGATCAGCCCTGGGATTTCTTTGGAAGGAATGATGCTAAAGCTGAAACTCCAGTACTTTGGCCACCTCATGCCAAGAGCTGACTCATTGGAAAAGACTCTGATGCTGGGAGGGATTGGGGGCAGGAGGAGAAGGGGACACCAGAGGATGAGATGGCTGGATGGCATCATGGACTCGATGGACGTGAGTCTGAATGAACTCCGAGAGATGGTGATGAACAGGGAGGCCTGGCGATTCATGGGGTCTCAAAGAGTTGGACATGACTGAGCGACTGAACTGCACTGTGGTATGTATGCACCACATTCATCTGTTGGTGAATATCTGGGCTGCTTTTTGGCTATTGTGAATAATGCTTCTATAAACATAAATGTACAAATATCTCTTTGAGAACTTGCTTTCGACCCTTTTGAGTTTAGTCTCAGAAGTGAAATTGCTGGATCGTGTGGTAATTCAGTTTAATTTTTTTAAGGAATCACTATACTGTTTTCTAGGCTGCATTATCTTACATTTCCACCAGCAGTGCACAAGTTTTCTAGTTTTTCCACATCTTCATCATCGCTTGCAGTTTTTTATTTATTGTTATGTTGTCCATGCTAGTGAGTGTGAAATGGTATGTTCTTTTGGTCTTGCTTTACATTTCCAGTGATTAGTGATGCTGAGCATCTTTTCAGGGCCTTACTGGCCACTTGTTTGAAGAAATGTTTCCTCAGTCTACCCATTTTTAAACTGGACAGTCTGTTCTTTCTTATTTAATTGTGGGAACTCTTCAGATGCTGGATATTAAGTTTCCAGAAGCCCTCGCTCACACCCCCAGTGACTTATAATAATAATTTATTTCTCTCTCATGTACTTTTAAAATTGAAATGTGGTAACATACACTATAGTGTTAGTTTCAGGTATAGCACATGATTTGATGTTTGCATACGTTATGAAGTGGTCACCACAGTAAGTCATGTAACCATCTGTCCCTATACAAAGTTATCACTGTATTTTTGAGCATATTCCTTACGCTGCACACTAATTACATCCCTGTGACTTATTTATTATATAATTGGAGGTTTGTGCCTCTCAGTCGCCTTCACTTCTTTCCCCTCCCCACCCCCTTCCTTCTGGCACCTACCCTTTTTGTTCTCTATAAGAGAGTTTGTTTGCATTGTGCTTTGTTTTCTTTGTAGTTTTCACGCATACATGAGATCATGCAGTATTTTTCCTTCTCTTTCTGTCTTCTTTCACTTACTATAGTACCTTCTAGATCGACCCATGCTGTCAAAATGGCATGATTTATTTTTTAATGCCTGAGTTATAGTCCATTGTGTATAAATATATATAAACTTTATGTATATATGGATATAAACTTTTATCCATTCACCTGTTATGGCATCACTGACTCAATGGACATGGGTTTGAGTGAACTCCTGGAGTTGGTGATGGACAGGGAGGCCTGGTGTGCTTCGGTTCATGAGGTTGCAAAGAGTCGGACATGACTGAGCGACTGAACTGACCTGAACTATTGACACAGGTCCTGTCCATATCTTGGGTATTGTGAATGATACTGAGATGAACATAGGGAAGCATATATCTTTTCACACTCGTGTTTTTGTTTTCTTTGGGTAAATATCTAGAAGTGGAATTACAGGTAATTCTATTTTTAATATTTTGAGAGACCTCTGTACTTCTGTAGTGTCTGCGCCAAATTACATTCTCACCAACAGTGCGTGAGGGTTCCCTTTTCCACATCCTCACCAACACTCATTATTTCTTGTTTTTTTGGATGATAGCCATTCTGGGAGGTGTGAGGTGATATCTTATTGTGGTTTTGATTTCCATTTCTCTGATGATTAGTGATGTTGAGCATCTTTTTCATGTGTCTGTTGGACATCTAATTTCTTGCATGTTTAATACCATCTTGGTTTCTGCTTCTTGGAGGACCTGTACTAACACAATCATCATGTTTCTGTGAGAGTGAGGAACTGCAGGAGCTAGGAGACAGGTGGAGCCCTGGCAAAGTCACAGTGGGTCAGGTTCACTGTGGAGACAGAGAATCTGAAGATCCAGCCAATTGTCCTTTCTCCAAACCCTGCATGTATCACCAGTATTAATATCCTTGGCAATTGGGGCAACCCTGACTTAAGCTTCTAAGCCTCTAGAGTAGAGAGAGCTGTTATAGTGATGAAGTCCACGTGGGAAACTCTGCAACAAATCCCTCTCCTCCAAAACGGCCAAAAATACTGTTGCATCTCAAGGGTCACGGCAGAGGTCAGCGTCACCATTAAAGGCCTAAAGGATGTGGGGTGACTTTCCACGTCATGTCACCAAGCTGCCCCTGAGGAAACTGGAGAGTGACGGTGGACGGCTGTGAACGTGACAAGCCTCAGCTGCGCTGCTGGCCAGATGCGGCGCCAAGACTAGAGCCTTTGCATCAGATCTCAGGTAAATGACATGAGTCAACTGAACTGGTGAGTGCACTCCTTTTTATTCTGGATAGAAAAGAGCAGGAATGAAGAAAACTACAGCCTGTGGATCGGACCTGGTCAGCTGTCTGTTTTGTAAATAAAGTTTTATTGGAACACAGCCACATTTACTCATTTACATATCATCTGCTTTCACACTGCAACAGCAGAGTTGAGTAGTTGCAACAGAGACCGTATGGCCTGCAAAACCTATAACATTTACTATCCTGTTCTTTTAAAAAATTTTTACCTAGAAAAGAAGACCAGAATCAGTTTGAATTCACACGGGATGGACAAGTGATATTCATCTGCAATTGTGCATCAAGGTTCTATTAACTCTTTCATCCTCCATCATAATATAGTTCAAAGAGCTATGAACTGCCTGAAATCATCCGTAGAAATCATTATGACCCATTACATTGATTATGCTGATTGGATCGGATGAGCAAGAGATGGCCAGCACTCTGGAGTCCTTGCTAAGACACATGCACTTGAAGAAAGTGAAAGTGAAGTCGCTCAGTCGTGTCCGACTCTTTGCAACCCGTGGACTGTAGCCCACCAAGCTCCTCCATCCATGGGATCCTCCAGGCAAGAATACTGGAGTGGGTTGCCATTTCCTTCTCCAGGGGATCTTCCCGACCCAGGGATCTAACCCAGGTCTCCCACATTGCAGGCAGACGCTTTAGCCTCTGCAAGAGGTAAAACTCAAATCCTCTGCTGATTCAAGAACCTGCCTCTTCAGTGATGTTCTCAGGAGTCAGCAGTCAGGAGGGTGTTGGGACACCCACTCCTAAATAAGACACAAATCGCACATCTTGCATCTCCTACCACAGAACAGAAGCACAGTCACTGGGTTCCAGAGGCAACACGCGTCACATCTAAGAACACCTGTCCAGGTGATATGTCAGGCAACATGGAAGTCTGGTAGTTTTGAATGGGGCCAAAGCACGAAGGGCTACCCTGGTGGTTCAGACAGTAAAGAATCTGCCTTCGATGCTGGAGACCCAGGTTTGACCCAGGGGTTGGGAAGATCCTCTGAAGAAGGGAATGGCAATGCACTCCAGTATTCTTGCCTGGGGATTTCCATGAATAGAGGAGTCTGGTGGGCTACTGTTCACAGGATTGCCA